>CAIGRS010039489.1:0-18397 GCA_903798395.1 Fraxinus floribunda | reverse complement strand
GGAAACTTTCGCCAATCAAACACTCCAAAAGTTGAAAAATGGAAAAGATTTTCCTACTTCCCTAGAAAATCTTGTCAATCAAACGGAGCCTTAGTGTAATTCACCATAAATACTACAGTCACGCATTGTTTCCCATATCTCTTAGCACAAAGTTTAACAAAAGTTAGACATTTGTTTAACTCCTCAACACCACTATTTCGGACTTCAATTCTACCATACGTTTTCTAATGCATATAAATATGTGCACATCATGTTTTTGCAATTTCACAATACTCTAGTCTGAAGAAGCAAAGTTAGGAATTTAAGTGTATAAATGCTTCAATTTTTGGGAAGTATTGTGGTAGCAGTCTCAAGGTCAGCANAACGCCTCAACACCACTATTTCGGACTTCAATTCTACCATTCGTTTTCTAATGCATATAAATATGTGCACATCATGTTTTTGCAATTTCACAATACTCTAGTCTGAAGAAGCAAAGTTAGGAATTTAAGTGTATAAATGCTTCAATTTTTGGGAAGTATTGTGGTAGCAGTCTCAAGGTCAGCATGCTACACAATGCTATTCTACTGGGACACAATCCAAAGTAAAATATCAACAGGACGTGTCACTTATTTTGCATAAAATAGATAAAAGCGTTGGCATCCAAAACCATAAAATATCCATGCAAAACTATTAGACAAATTCAGATTTTTAAAAATTAGAACAGCTATCACATTCAGTGTATGACTGCAAGCAAAGAAGTCGGAAAAGATACCCTGCTCAGGAAGTATTCTGCCACATCTGGTAGGAAGTGCAGCTCATCTTTTCTCCTATACGTCGCTTGTATAGCAGGATCTCTCCACACTTCTTCAACTAGTGGAGCGTATTCGCGTGTTGCTGCAGGAAAGAATGCATCCAAATCTCCAGTGGCTATAATATCCAGGAGCCAATCTGAGAAATGCTTCAATTTTGTATTGAGGGAATATACACTGTGATTACTTTCAGCGAGGTTAACCTCTTGACCTGATTGAAGTTCAAACTAAAGACGTTACATCAAGTAAAGAACATTTGAAGTTATCTTTTCATCTTAATATTCATTTCATGCAAAATATATTTCCAAATATGTCATATGACCATTACAATTACCAAATGGAAAACCCTCACCACTTTTAGAGATTAAAGCAGGAAAAGATAATTTACTTTAAAGATCATTGTTGAAGGGTTTGGAGAGAAAATCTAGGAGTGGATAGATTTACCTACTCTAGCAAGGTTAGAAGAAATGTGGTACACTCTGGGACGTGAGGTCAGATAAGGTATTCCGATGTACTGGTGGATCGTTCTCTGTGTTCACAAAAATAGAATCTTCATTTGGTCTCTACTGGTTATTACATATGACCCATGTAGGGCCAACGATAGAAATAATTCTGGGAGGCAGGGTCATATGTCATTTGTGGCCTTGTCGCCATGGAGGAACTGATTTCACTGTGATTAGGCTTGGCATGTAAAACAATTTCTAGATAGACCGAACATGAGAAATTGTGTAATTTATCAGAGTAAATTAATGGACATCCCCCAAGATAATGGAAACTTTACCTGGTCCTATATGAAAGGAAATGATGTTGGCAACTAGACAGATTTTTGGTCTCCTCATGGTGAGATGAGTTCTTTGCTATGCAGAAGTCCCAAGGTTGAGATTTTAGGCAAAACATTAAAGGGAGAACAAACATGCAAGTTCATGTGTTAGAACACTTGGCCTACATCCACATGAGAGGCAAGAATAACTTTGCTAAATAAAAAGGGAGAATACAAAAAAGTATTGACGTACATAATCCCAAACACCCTGCAAAATACATACTAGGGATAACCAAAAAAGTAAAAAGTACTCGAACCAAAATCCCCACAAAGTATATATACCAGGTGAGACTCGGTCTCCAAAGGATCTACAAATCCACACTCAAAATAGTCCCTGACTATCCCATAACAAAGGCAGCTCCTATATATGGGAGAACAAAGGTTCGGCAACTATGGGATGAATAAGAAAATTCCTATTTCTAAACAAAGAAAATTCTTTCTATGAGGGAATTGTATAATAATTCCTATCCTACAGCGTACGAACAATGCCATACTTAATCTACATGTAATTGTCTCCAAAGCCACAAAACAACAATCTTAATAGAAATTAGCTTCAAGGTGAAGTAAGGCTGTGTTAGAACATTCTCCAGTTATCCTAGATATGTTTCCTATATGGTGGATCCAACATCATATAGACCTCAGGTCACAAACTTTAGAGAAATTATGAATTGGTGCGAAAGAAAGGTTGCAAGGTAGGAGGGCTTTAAATTCTTGAAAGTTTTGAAACGAGTGAAAAATAGACTCAAAATTTGGAAGAAGTGTTTAGAAATTTAATAATTCATAACTATGATGCTCAGACTCGGGTACGTATTTAAGTGTCGGATGTTTATTTTTTTAAATGAAGGATACGGGGACGTGGCTAAAAAAAGTCCAAGTTTCGGATACGGGCATGTGGATACGTATTTGAAACTTCAAATTTTTTTTCCAAAAAATATATGTAAAAAGAAAAGATGGTCATACAAGTGTTTTTTGTGTTTGTAGATTCTCTTACGAAGAGCTGGATGGGTTCATGACTGTTTGCTAAAATGGGTTAATGGAAGAAAATAATGAATGGTGGAACTGCTGATTGTTGGCTTGAAAAAGGAAATGGATTTGGATTGTTTCGTCTTCCAATGAAATGAAGGTCCAATGAAATGTTAGATTGTTTATTCTTCCAGTAACATCAATTAAATTGGATGCACAAGCCATATTTGGTCCAATGAGATGAGGGTCAAATTGCAATTTTTAAAATTAAGATTTTATATTAAAATTAGTAGTTATACAGTAAGGATTGAACGGTTTTCTTTTGACTTGGATGGATGAAAAAAATGATTTTTTTTTTTTTTTTGATGACTCAGATGTCTAAGCTTCGCCCGACTAATCCTAAGAGTGGCAGCTTTCTCCCTGGTTCGCCATCTGGGTTAATCCGTATACAGTCATAGCATAAGTTAAGACAATTTTCTCATTTCTTTAATAATGTGACATGCACATATCGTGATATAGCATAATCGAATCTCAAAATCGTATAAGATCAACTATTATTGTAGATACATAACAAATTAATTGAGCTTCAGGTAAATGATGAATCAATCACTGACCAATGTTTTCGTTTGAAGACTAATTGAGTTTAATCGTGATATAGTGACATTCTTCGTGCTAAACAATTATATTTGTTATCTTATTTGTTTTTCTTTTCTAAATTTTAATTTAGAGCAAAAATAATCAGTTTTAGAATTTATTAAAACATCTTTTTTTTAGCTTTCATATAAACATTTCAAAAAACGAAGAAACTAAAATTAATCAAAAATATTATTTGATTACTTCTATTTTGTTAAGTTTTGAAAAAAAAATATTAATTTCAAAAAATGCTATTAAATTGTTCTAAAAAATTTATTTATGTTGATTTTATAATTATCTATCAATCATTTTAACCAGAGAAATATCATATTTTAATTTTTTTTTTAAATTTTGTAATAACATTAATCATGATATTTTTTTAAACTAAAATGAAGATCAAAAGAATCAAAAACATATTTAAGAAATAATAAATATGTAATTTGCTCAACCAATAAAGTTGTAAAATTCGAAGAAAAAGATAAATAAACCCAAAGGTTGTAAAACTGTAAATATACTTCAACCACAATGGATAAGTTTTTTTAAAACAAAAAAAAAAGCAATATTTTTTTTAAAAAGAAAAAAGCAATGTTTTAAAGCCCAAAAGACCCAAAAATTAAAACAAAAAATGCCCCGAGTACAACACCCTTTCTTCTTCTTCCCTAAACCTGACTTAATTGTAGGCTTAATTATGTTTAATGGGATGCTTAAATGTAGGAGAGAATTATTTTGCTCAATTCTAGGAGAGACGATGTAGCTTATGAGAAATCATTTTGCAAGCATTATCGGAAATGGTTAAATTAGTCACAAATAGTTATGCTCTATAATTTCTTCATTTTCAGTTCCATCTTATATCCTCTGAAGTCTACACCCACCGAAGTTGAGCATGTATATATTAAATGTGAGAAAAGCAAGCAAGAGTGGAGAAGATTGCAAATTTGTCCTTCAATATCTATTCCAAGATGCAATTGAGCTGGTAGATAAAAAGAAAGCGAAGAGGAAAAGGAACATCTAGCTTTTGTTTGGGATTGATTTTAATTTATTTTTGGAGAAAATGTATTTTGGAATAGTGATTTTTTTTAACAAAAATGTGTAATTAAAAAAGAAGAGAAAGTTTTAGGTTTACATGTATTATTATTTTATAAAAGAATCTATGGTTAAAAAGAGGAGAGAGAAAAATGTAATAAAATTACAATGGGGCTCAAATAGGAGCATAATGTAACAAGAAGAAATGTTAATCACAATCCCACCAATGAGTATTTTCTATTGAGAATTTGGTGGTACAATCAAACCTAAAATCTATATCGAGTCTCTGTAAGTAATTACATTTAGCACATGTTTGATGGCATTATTTTGAGAAAAATGAGTTTTGATTAGTAATATTTTGGTGAATGTGTGGTTACAAGTGGGGAGAAGTTTTGGATTTACATGCAAAATATTTTATTGTGTAAATGTAGTTAAAAATGAGTATGAGAATTAAAGAGTTTTGAAATCATAGTTGTCAAATAGGGGCTTAGTCTCTGTTTCAGAAATTCTAAAAGCAAAGCTGTATGGTTGAGACCTAAAATAAGTAATCTCATTAACAATAAAAATATTTTTTCCAAATGAACATGTCTAGTTAGCAAAAAGAGCATGAGACGATGTAAGTCCTGCAAGTGTCAGTTTACAGAGCTCTCGGCAGGAAGAGAACACCTTTTCTCTCTTTCTGCTCAACTGTTAAGAAAGGATATTGATTCAATTCAAAGCACCTGTTTATAAATTCTATAGCTGGCCTAATTTTTGGACGAAAATGGAGACATAGGTGGACTACTTTTTACCTTTAAGCTGGCCTACCAAATGTGGTCTACATCAATATCAGTACACCTGGTTTTCACTATTGCCAAGCAGCACCTTATTCTTTTAATTTAGGACGAGTTCGAAGATCAACCCGTGCACCATATAAGTTCAGCAACATGATACTTGCTCAAAATTTAGAATGAGGAAGATAGAGAATAAATGAAATACACAAAGTGAATCAGAAATGACAAGATCCTTTTTGGCTTAAGAGGTAAATGAAGAAAGAGGATTCATGTCCCCATCTAAACATAGGATATGAAAAGACTTTCACTTGTTAAATTCAGAATATGTAATTCTTTCCCCAATAGAATGTTAGTCAATAGAATCTATTCTAGCATGTCATGTTAGCATTGCAACACAAAATTTACATGGTAAAATAATGCAATATGATCAGTCAAAAAAAAAAAAAAAACCTAACGTGCATATCTTCAGTGCTTTTCATCTATTACCTGTTTCAGAGATGTTTTCATGAGGACCTTCTGCCTTTGTCTTCGAAATGGACTCCTCTTCAAAGCGTTCTCGTGAGTCGAGTATAATGCTGAGATACTTGTACATGTTGCTTTGGATCATAAGTTTAATATCCTCCAGTTCTTGGGTGGTAAACTTATTGCCGTACAAGAATTTGGCCTTTAGTTAACCATAATTGAAAGAATATCAGGTGAGGACTGAGGTATAAAGGATGGCAAAAAATGATTGTTTTAATGCAACATGCAAAGCCAAAATCAATGAAAGCCATGTTTGGTAGACATTAAAATTTTCATTTTCATTCTTCTACTCATTTTCAACCACACATTCTTCAATAAAATAATATTTTCCATCACGTCAATAACTTGTCCTTATTTTTCAAACACACATTCTCTAATACATTCTTACAAAATAATGTCGCTCAATCACACCCGAAATGTCTCAAGGAAATCATTACTGAAAAGAAACAAAAGAAATGATTGTCTTAATGCACCACAAGCAGAAATCATCATTAAATGATTGTCTTAATGCACCACAACCAACTTTTTCTAATCATGAAAATGATTTACTAACGTTTAGGGAAAGTTTTCACAAATAATAAACGCTATAATTATTTTAGAATTAGATATGAGATTCTTTTGAAAACCAGAAGTTGGTTACCTGTTTGAAAATGGTACTGGTTCCAGAACCTTGAACTCCAACTAGAAGGAGCTTCTGAATTTTCTTCTGCTCTAGATAATTCGGTACGGCAGTATAATTGCTGGCCTCATCAGTTTGTCCATGAGGTTGACCTTGGGGAACAGGCAAGGAGAACAAGGAGCAGACAAATCGTGTTGATGCCTTGCAAATTAAATTTTAAATGCTTGTGAAAAGATCCCCCCGACTTGTACGGTACATACAAAATGCAAATATCATGCAATATTCCATAATAATAAATACCTTTTCCCAGATATTGCCTCTGATATTATTTTGACCTTCCTCCTCATAACGACCATCATCATACACCCAGAAATGAGTATCACGCGGACATTGCACATTTGCAAGCTGAACCACATATACAATATGGCAACATGTTAGGACAAACTGCATATGAACTGAAAACCCAATCAAGCACGTAAGGACTTCACAAGGTGAACCATGAAGTCAAAATCACACCAACTTCAAAGAAGATGAAGGCAGGCAGACTAGCTGCTTAAATCTCTTGTAATCCAAAACAGAAATCCACACTACTCCAACATTTAAGATAATGACTGATTGAATTATGCTTTCCTTATTTAACTCCTTTGTTTACATGCCTTTTGCAGTTATTTATCAATTTGTTTCACAACAGAATAAGGAAAGGGGAAGAGGAAAGTTGGACGCAAGGAAAAGGAAGGAAGGTCATATATTGCAATGGATTCCTCTAGCTCATGTGATTAGCCTATGGGATGCACAAATGAACATCCATCCCAATAAGCATATTGCTAGAAAAAAAAATTCAATACACAAGCTCAGTGTGTGGTATTATTACGTCATACTAACTACAAGCACATTCATGCACATAATCAAAATGTAAAATTCAAATAAAAGCAGCTTTAGTTTTATTGAAGAGAGAAAAAAAAAAATCTTGTCTGCAGCCTTCTTCAATTGCTGTAGTATGTTTGCTCTCCGAAAAGACTGGGTCTTATAATCTCCCAATTAAAGAAAACTTCGTGGGGCGTCAAACAACAGAAAGAGATAAAATTTGTAAATCACACATTTAAGTGGTCCATGCAAAACTAGATTTCTTGCCAGTTGTGTGGCGTATTTAATGTTTTATCACTTAACACCTGTGATTAATCTACACCAAATTTGAGAGAATCATAAAGAGCCCACCAGGTTTTACAGCTTGGGTAATTGCTGGATTCCATTTCCTCGGTATAAAACATTACTTTTTCCGCTGCCGACTAATTGCTACCATTCATGCTTTTAGCATTTTGTATTGAAGGAAAATGAAAACATGGAGACTACAAAATACCAATGAAAATTAAAGGGGCACTGCCGAATGAAATTTTGCAATTGAATCCTTACGCAAAAGAAAGGATCTCCATACCCACTGGGTTCCATGGTGCCCCTCAAACCTAACACAGATCCACCCTTTAGGGTTGATATTTCCTTCTTCCAGTGTTGTTTTTTAACTAATTTTAATCAGACATGTCCCTCCCCTACATATAGTGTTAATTTTTTGGCAGAATTTTGTATGACTAGTTCATCCAGTAAAACCCGCACTAACTATTCCCTTTCCCTATAAGGTGATGCCAGAATTAATTATTAGCTTATCTGATAAGAGTGACATTCAGTTATTTTACTAGCCACTAGTTTGGGCTCAAATCAATCATTTAGCATAAAGTGCAGAAGTCTGAGTATTCATAATACTGATTAATAGTATTTAACTGAGAAGCATTATTGCCAGGCCTTCTATCTCAGGGGCACCATATCCATAAAAACACCAATGAGTATTACAAACCATTTTGAACTAACCATTTGTGTTGTTCTCATATATTCTTGTGAAGTTTCAAACACAAAGATGATAGTCAGAGATTAGTCATCTAACTATATAAAAAGAATTCATAAAATCCATCTGAAGACTAGCTTTCATCCAATTCTTCTGTTTTGTTATTCATGTATTAGATGAATTCCATTACTAGACATAAATTAATTAATTAATTAATTGTCTATTGCATTTAAATTGAATTTAGAATAACTGGCCTTGCCAACATTAATCCTAGGGCCTCCCCCAGGATAAACATACTGACAACAAAGACAAAATTGTAAGGAGAATGCTACAAGAAATTTTACATAATAATAAGGTGTACCACTTTATATTTCCTTTCCTAGTTCTTCCAGAGCAATAACATGGATCAAACAATCTTTACAGTCACCTCATTCCTTAAATGATGGATAGAATTCAACCACTACAACTGATTATTTGGACAGGTACTACTATATTCAACCTCTAATTACAAATACGTAACAACTTAAATTGCTTGACTGAAAGGGCACAAACAACTCAATCAAGCGGTGATGTACATTGAACCCACAAAAAGAACTTAATTCAAGCTAATAATGTTTCACGGAATCGGGAAGGACTAGATAGCCCTCTTTTTAAGGAAAATATGATCTACGTATCACATACCTCGATGCACTATTTAATATTTATTCAAGCATGTGAAGAAAACCAGAGATATAATAACCTCTATTAAAAGAATAACAAGCATGGCAACATGTCACTGAACTGCATATTTCCAAATTTTGGTATAAGATATCAGCATCCACATGCATACATACACAGACACCCCCATACGTAAAATATCTACAAGATTCATACACTTCATTATTGCCATGAAACTATGAACTAACCTTCAGTACTCTCAGTTCAAGTTTTGTGATTTCTCGACCATTGATGTAAACCTCAGTATTGCCATTGCTTGCTTGGGAATTAAGTTTACCGGTGAAGTTTAAGTTTGAGCTTATAACTCTATCTGGTTTCTCTCCCTCCTGTCAGATGAACATGTACAAACTTTATTGGTGTTTCTTCTTTACAGATAAACATAAAATATATTTATATAACAGCTGAACATATAGCATCCTTGAATTACCTTTCCCCAGAGACCTGATTCCTTGTCGTACCAATACCTTCCTGGCTTCAATTTCCTAGGAGGCGAAGGGCATCCAAAAAGTTCTGCCATCTCTTCAGGCTTTAAAGGATATCCATTTACAATTAACTGCTCTGGCCGTAGCTGATTAGCAGAACATTCCTTTTCAGTTTTCATTATGTGTTTGACTTCTAAAGGACTAAGTAAACGTGACAACAATCTTGAATGTTTCCCCAATTTGCATCGATTTGACTCATCAATTGGCTCACCTATACATGTAACACATTTGCGCCCTTCTGGCATGGAACCCATTGCTCTTAGCACACAATTGCTGCAATATTTCGCATTACAAACTAGGCAGGATTCCTTGATTTCCCACTTCCCTTTTCGACATCTATAACAGACTCTTGTTTTCTTCCTCTTCTTTCTCTCTTTCATCACACCTACAAGCTCAGGAAACAATTGTTTCTCCACATCAACCACTCTTCTTTCGGATCTATCGACAGTATTAAAGGTGACCACTGTGGCTCTCTTTCCTTCACCGGGAGGCTCTTTTGGAGCATTATTACATCTACTGTGCACAGAACCTGGGGAAGCGGAATGGGAACGTGAAGAAGATTCGGGATTTTGCAAGACGGATACCACAGACTCCGAACTTCCTGATATCCTAGGACTTTGATTAGGTGGACTTGTGACACTTGCAATCCGAGACACTGGCAAACGAATTGGTTCTATTACAGGGGCTGCATCACGGACAAATGGTCTTCTAGATTCTGAAAGGGGTTCAGCAGTCGGAATCCCATCCAAATTCATGTCAAAAGGTTCTACTCGCGGAACCTCATAGGAAACTGGGGGGCCCTTATACTCCAGAGCTATGGAGTAATCCAAGTTATCATCTTCCGGAATGGGAGCCCCAGGAGGAAGCATCTTCCTCACCATCTCCCTCCAACCCTCTTCACCATTTTTCTCCATCTTTCCTCACACAATATCACCAATCTCAGTTTTTAAATCTATGGTATAATCCTTGACCATAAAAAATTCACACGTCGATTTCACGATAATCTCATAAAATTATCAATAGAGGAACAGCTGCATACATGGGTGTTTACTCGACTTTGAATAACCTACAAAGAACGTAATTCAACGCCTAATCACAATCACTGCCCCCACAAAAATCTGTTCAAAATTCAAAACAATGAAATCAAATAACTTATTGAAACCCCAGAAAATTCAACAGTCCAAGAATGAGGCGGTTCCACCGAAGAAATTTTCAAAACTAGCACACACATACCTAAAAATTCAGACCTCTTGTCTTGAAAAGAAACCTTCAAGATTCTGAATTTTTAATCTTTACGGTCAAACTCTCACCAGATAAATCCAAACCCATAAATTTCAAAAACAAACCAACTCTATAAGTCCACGGTCTATCAGATAATTTATTTATGAATATAATGATAAAGATGGCTATACAGCACGAACAGATTGACAAAAAATACTTTACAGAAAGTAGAAAGTAAAAAAAAAAAGTTTGTACCATGGTGTTAAAAAAGTTTAGTCTCCGAATATTAAAATTTTTATTCTCATTTTTCTATTCATTTTCAATCATACATTTTTCAATAAAATAATATTTTTCATCAAATCAATAACTTTTCATTCTTTTTCAACCACACATTCTTCATCAATTTATTATTTTAAAATATATTCTTCCAAAATAATATGACTCAAACACACTCCTAACAATAGAGGATTTTCTTTTTTTTTTTCCTTTTTTTTAATGATTGCATACGACAAGCTAATAATTTTAACAAGAAGGAGAGTTAATAAATGGAAAAGGCAAAAATAATAATAAAAAACAATCTGCTTTTTATAGCTTTAAAAGCTGAAAAATGAAAATAAAACAGGTAAAGAATATTTTCAATCATGTTATACAGTGCTAGATTACTTGACATAATTATTAATATATACCACGTGACATTTCATTATTGAACCGTTTTAAATATAGTCAACTTTTTTTCATCAAATCATCTATTGTCACCTCAAATTATGTCATTACATCCATTAAACTTCTTCTATCAAAATGACAAAATTCGAATAGTTTTTAAAGAATCTACCTTTTGAACGAGAAAAAAGACAATGAAGATAATGATGGATTATATTGTAGTCTATAGATACAGATGGATGTGTGTATATCCCATAGATACGACGCAGATGATTTGCTGAAACAAATGGGGTCCATATTAGGCACGGTTGATAATGGGGTCTGGACTGGGGTGGTTAAAATATGTATTTTCGGGTGGGTGTTGTTTTGGAAGCAATTCTTTTTCTTTTCTTTTTTAATACTTATTTGGACAGCTTCTAAGTGCTTATAAGGATCAGAACTCACTACTTTATGCTTCTGTTTGATTCACATTAAAATTGTCATTCTCATTTTTCTACTTATTTTTAATAAAATAATATTTTTAATCACATCAATAACTTTTCTTTCTTTTTAAATCACACATTTTTCATTAATCTACTATTCCAAAATATATTCTTCCAAAATAATGTGATTCAAACAGACCCCATATGATTAAAAATAAGGGAAAATTGTAACCACAGTACCAAAACTTTCACATTTTTTTCAGACTTTGTCCAACCCTTTCATTTTTGCCGTTAAAGGTACTAAACCTTTAAAAATATCACAGTTGGAGTCCAGATGGATGGAATCCATCCATTTGACCGTGAGTTGACAATTAAAAAAATATTGACCTCTTTTGACTAATTTATAGGGGTAAAATAGTATTTTTATATTATTCTACATAAAATAATATTATAGTAATTAAATAAAAATACTAAAAACGAAAAAATTGGAAGAACCCCGCCCCACCCCGCGCAGCCCAATCCTCAAACCCAAAAGACGTCTTCTGCCACCCCATCCCATTGTGGAGGACATTAGAAAAATGCAACTAGTGATTTGCAGCCATGGCGGTGTCGCCTTTCTCTTATCGAGTCCAAAATAGATCTGGGCCTCGAAACTTTTCTTTCCTGTTTTTTTTTTAACTATTTTCTTGTGTAAATGGGATGCCGTTATTCTATTATTATACTAATGGAACTATATAATTCTTTTTTAGAATACATAGATAACAAGAGAAGCTGCAAAATCTGTGCCAATGTTATAAACTAGAAAAATTTCTTTCCCTCTAAAAAAAAACATATAAAAGAAGAAATTGGAGGCTCAAATTCGCCATGGCTACAAAAGTCAGTTTGATTTATGAGAACTAGCCAAGGTTGAAAAGTCTCTGATGGGTTTGAACTTTGAAGATTGGGGGTGGGGCAGGGGCGGGGTTGCTCTTCCAATTTTTTATTTTTTAATATTTTTATTTAATTATTATAATATTATTTTATGTAGAATAATATAAAAATATTATTTTATCCCTAATAAGTTAGTGAAAGGAGGTCAATTTTTTTTAATGGTCAACTAACAGTCAAATGGATGGATTTCATTCATCTAGACTCCAACTGCGACATTTTTAAAGGTTGGTACCTCTGGTGGCACAAATGAAAAATTTGAGCAAAATTTGCAAAAAGGTAAAAGATTTGGTACTGTGACTGTAATTTTCCCTAAAAATAATTAACATGTGAGTTCCATATCATGGAATAGAACTATCCGATTCGGACGAGAAAAGAAAATGAGTTAAAGTTTAACACGTTGAATCATAAAATTAAGATCCAGACGATTTTGATATGAATATTGCTTCTAGCTACATAGTAACAGAAATGATTTTTCGTTGCATTTAAAATAATCATTTTTTTTTTTATTGAATCCGAAACCGAATATGTAATAATAAAACTAGAAAAGTTTAATTTACACTTTACAATATTTTTCTGATGCAAAAAACCGACTGGATTAATCTATGCCAAATGAATTAAACTAATTGTATATCGATTTGTACATCACTTGACGCATCAAAATCATGATCCTTGATTTAAACAGCACTTAATTCAAATCAAGGGTCATAATTTTGACACATTAAGGCCCCATTTACACAACATTTTCTATTTTCATTTTTCAACTTTTGTAGTATTTGATAAGAAAAAAATTTCCTGGAATTCGTTTTCCACATCCTACCCTCACATGTCTATTTTCTTGGTTTTCAAGGAATTCATTTTCTTTTGGTTTTGGTGATAATTAATTTTTTAGCTTTTTTTTTTCTTTTGCAATTGGAAAAAATTCTAGACACAATGGTAAAAAAAAATTATCACTTTTATTGACAATTTCCATGTAAAAAAAAGTCAAACGAATGGTTTTCAGTATGGTAATTTTTTTATTTTTTTTTTTTGGCAATTGGAACAAATTCTAGACCTAATGGTAAAAAACTATTACTTTAATAGACAATTTTCATGAAAAACGAAGTCAAACGGACACCGAACTTTCAACATTTTTCAAGTGAAAAATTATATCAATCAAACACAATTAATTGCAATTTTCAGTAAAACAAATTTTAGGCAATTCAAGTCCATGTAATTCACTTTCTTTCCATCGAAATTTCACATTTGCAATCAAACGGTTAAACTTGATATACAAAAAGAATGTACATGTAGCAGTTTTGATGCCCAATTCATCCCTAGTTAGATGTTTTTGGGAATCTTCGAATATAGATACCAAAAACCAATGTTTTAACTGCACTTATTCAAATTAAGGATCATGATTTAGACACATCAACGAATGTCAAATTTGATGTACATATAGCAGCTTTGATGCCCAATTCATCTCTTGTTAGATTTTTTTGGGAATCTTTGAATGGAGATACCAATCATCAATGCTTTAACAGTTCCTTCACGGTACTTGTTAATTTAAAAAAATGTGTAATGAAGTCTTGTGCAAGAGAATTACATGAACAAGGAGACATTCAAAATTTCATCTCTTGCTATTTATCATCTACCATAAATAAATTCAATTTCTTTTCAATTGGAAGTTGAAACTTTGGCTTTCATATCTGTTCTTCTATGTAAATAATATTTGTCATTTTTGGTAAACTTTTAGCACGTCCTCGTATTGACAGTGGTTTAAACTTATATATGTCAATAATAATTTTTTAGCATCATTGTCAATTGCATCGCAACAATTAAGTTCATGTTTGACTTTCTTTAAATTAAAATTATTTATTTCTCATACTCATTTCTAATCATACATTCATACAATAAAATATTCTGCACGTAAATAATAAAATTTCATACTTTTTAACCATACTTTTCCCAAAAATTACTATTCAAAACATTTTTTTCTCTTAATTTCTCTTTTAATGGCCTCCAAACATGGGCTAAATTGTACCACGAAAGGAGACAAGAATATTATTTGTGGTCAATATTTAAGTTGATGAAAAGTGATAGTTTTAGCCTCTGTTTGGTCCGAATTAAAATCTGATTTTAATTCAAGTCAAAGTCAAACAATCAATATTAATCATATCTTTCATTGGTCCCATAATTTTTCAACCACACATTTAAAAAACTTCTATCATAATTTACTAAAAATTTAATTTTAATCCACAACAAACACTCTCTTAACTGCATTTTAACTCTTTAATTTATGAATAACGTTATGTAGCTCCGCTGAGGATGCAGTCTCAATTTAGGAGGCACTAATGTTGCTTGACTGAGATTGCAACTACATTGAAACTAAATAATATTACTTTTAATTTATACTTTTACGAGGAATCTGGGGGTTGGGGTTTGGATAAACATTCGTGCAAATGATCCAAGTCTTCTAGCGTGGTCTTTTCCTAGGTATCCAAGAATTATAGTTCGGTCGATCAACGGTTATTTGAAAGATGATTTACATCTTGAAAGGTTAAGTGTATTATCTCTAAGTAATGACACCTAATTATTCAAAACACAGTAAGTCTACTGGTTTGAGATGCCAAGTCTGGAATTGTATGCATAAAATGGATGTTATACTCGCATACGTATGAGTGCCCCGTGATGTTGACACGTGGCAAAATCAAATTTTGTGGATATCATATTAGTTCCTTCAAGACGCTCAATTCCCACCGTTAAACAATTGCATACATCATTTAACTCTCTTTTTCATCTAGTTTTCTCTCTAAATTATGCTCTTCATCTTCATCGATTAGTGAGATTTCTTGAGAGATTTCTCGTGGTTAACACTAATTCCAATTAATCTAGCGTATTGATTCTGTAGAATGAGAGATGATCATTTTTGTCGTACTTTTGTGATAGAATAACGTTATTTATCCTTATAATGATAAAACATTGGTGATGCAACGGTCTACGTGGAATAATGAGATTGAGTAATTCATTTTTTATGAGAGAGAGAGATGAGGGATAATGAGTTGACACCCCATCGATGTTTCATCATTATGATGATAAATAACATTACTTTTTGTGATAAGTTAGGAAATACTTAGTATATTTCAAATGATGTAAGAGAGTGTGTTTGATTGAAATGATGAGACTTATATGGAAGGCAAATAAGTTTTAGACAATTATTTGCATGAAAATTGTCAATTAAATGTGTTTAATTGATTTATTTCTCAACTGAGAAAATTTTGTATTGTTTCATAAAGTCGAGTTTCTCTAGAAAATAGAAATATATCCCCATAAAGAAAATGTTCTTTTTTTTTTTAGGAAAATATGGTCACGTAATCAATTTTTGAAAAATATTTTTCATGAAAAGAAATATCAATCAAATTTCCCAAAAGTAAAAATTTGGGTAAAAAATGACATTTTTCATGAAAAATGAAATTAATTAAACACGACATAATTTCTTTGGGCTTGTGCCAGTGGATTCAAGAGCAAACACTATGGTGAATGTTCGGTGTGGAGAGTAGGCTCCCTGGGCTAAACGTCCAAACCTTTAAGACTAAATATCTTGTGTTTTATACAATTTTCGCTACACACACACACACACCAGGTAAACCGCGGAATGTTCCCCAAACTGGCTAGGGTCCAAGAGCCTCCCACTGATCTGTCAGAGTGCCGAGTCAATCAACACATATTGCATCTTGTCTTCCAGGATAAAATTCTACCTTCCAGAAGAGAGTCGCCTTTCAAGAGCCCCACGAATCGAACCCGCGACCTCTGCACTGTCAGCAACTAAGAGTATTCTCCTTTGTCAGTTGGGATGTGCCCCGAGGGGCCAAGTTTCGCTATATTTTGATTGTTCCGATGTTGGTTGAGTCACAAACTAACACTAACAAATATGATTATTGATTGTGATGGAATCAAGAATGTTAACATTATGTTTTCTGGATTTTGGATGTCTCGTCACTATTGACTTTCTTTGACACATCACAGATAAGCATCCAAAATTACTTCCTTTTATGCTAGATCGAGCACTTTTTGAAATTATCGAAACCATCTATGTGGTGTGTTTTTTGCTCCTTAGACCATATAATGCTAGATCTTGGTCATGGGGTGAAGATTTGAGCTTAACTTCTAACAATTTATTATTTGTTCATGACTCATTCTTTTAACGTATTGCGTCGTACACATCGAACATGGTCACTTGTATTAAAGTTGGTGAATTACGGTAAAACTGCTGGTTAAATTTGTATCATTCTTGTTGAAGCAATAAGATCTTTGAAAACTTTCTTTTCTAACTATTTGACATATATTTGCTCCACTTTAAACAGAAATATCAGATTGCACGAAGATCGCACGATCTCTATTTTTTTTTAATTTTTTGAAAAAAATAATATAATATAATTTGGGTCCCCTCTTTTTAGTCAACGTTCCCAACAACTTTAAGTGATAAACTTATGCTAAGATAATATTTCCGAATATTGCTTGTCCCATAAAATGAAGGAAACTCGTACCAATCATGATCCGAGTCTAGATGCACAAAATATGTGTTATACTCGCATTAGGGAAATGCGAATTTCTTTGAATATACGTGTGCCCCACGTTGTATCATGTGCTTCAGATGAGTTCCTTCAAGACACTCATTCGACATTCCTTCACGACATTCACCTTCATCTCTCATATTTGTTCTCTTACATTGTGGCTCGCAAATACATCTATACTAGTGATTGACATGACCTTTGGAGTGCACGCATCCACATCTCCTACCTGCAGAGAAGTTCACGTGTTCTTAACGGTTTGACCAAGTGTACATGAGAAAGGTTATATGGACATGAGTGAAATCGAGATTTGTTGGACATGTCATTTGTGCAGAAATTGAGGTCAATGGACAACAAATACCATACTTATTTGGCATTTTTTAATTCGACTTTCCCAACAACTTACTATAATTGATAAAGTTGTTGCAACCATGCTATATGTACATGCTTTATGACATAATTTTTTTTATAGGCAACCCAAGTCGAAATTTGATTTGAAATTGCTATTAATAAAAATAAAAAAGATCAAACAGGCAGCACCTTTAAAAGATCCGTAAACAATGCCCTGTACAAGAGGAATCGTTCAAGTTGTTGAATCTTGAATGCCATTTATGGTAGCACTAGTACAGAGTGAAGCAAGATCGCATATTTTTTTTTTTTGGTATCCAGGTATCCCAGCTTAGCCGACTAATTTCCTGGACNTTCTTGTGGTGCAATAAAATCTTCTAATTCCTCTGCTATATCCGTGTCTTCTTTTATTCTTTTGTTCTTGATCACATACTTTATTATTTTGCCACATAACTTCAACATCTCAATCCATTGATTGGTGTCACAACAAGTGGTATCAATTCTAACAAACGTTATCAGATCAATTCTGGTATCGGCTTGTTTTTGTAACACCCAGCTTAGCCAGACTAATTTCCTGGACCACCAGCCACCGGCCCCTCAGTAACTGGCGGAGGTAAACCGCGGGTTATGCCCAAGTTGACCAGGATTCGAGCACCCCTTATACTCCTGGCCAAGGGAGCCTTCCTCCATGGTTATTACATCACCAAACTGCTCCAACCAATATTAATTATTACATCACTCAACTGTTCCAACCAGGAATCGAACTCCCCACGCTGAGGTTACAAGCCCAGCAATACCCTTCATTTGCCAACTTGGATGTGTCATGGGGGGCGCATATTTTCATATTATGTTTCTTGTATTTTGAACGTCTCTTCATTTTTTATTTTATTTAACACGTCATCTACGGATATTTAAAATTTCGTTCTTTTTTCTAGACATGGCCCTCTTTGAGATTATTTGAAACATCTACGAGGCATGTTTTTGCCCTACAATTGTGTATGCTAGTTGGTAGATATTGGTAGTTGGACGAGGATTTAAGCTTGACTTGTTGGGGTAAAATCTAGAGGTGGCAATCGGGCCGAGTAGTTCGTC
>CAIGRS010039473.1:0-11510 GCA_903798395.1 Fraxinus floribunda | reverse complement strand
TTTTTTTTTTTTTTTTTTACTGTAGTGAGCTAACTGTCATTATTGTTGTTAATCGTTTATCTCTCACCGAACTATGATTTTCAAGTTAATTACATAGAGAAAATTGAATCTTCTAGAATGTATGTTTATATTTTTATGCTGGTCTATGCCTTACGGTAATGGCTTTTTTGTTGGTTGTCAATGTGATGGAAAAGAAGTATTACTGTGTACATGTTGGGAGCTTCTCTTGTTATACAAGAATATTATGTGGAAATAAAATTGGCTACACATGCACATACTTGTAGTGGTACAAGTGTACATGCTGTTGCGAGATGATTGCCTAGAATAAAGAAAGATGGCAAAACTCGGACACAAAGATTTCATTTAAGAAATAATTTACAATATAATAGGAACAGAAAACTACAAGATGAATTTCAAATAGGAGTTACAAAGTATCTCAAACTCTATCCCTTTCTCTCAATCAAACTCTATCCCTTTCTCTCAATCAAACTCTATCCCTTTCTCTCAATAACAAACTCTATCCCTTTCTCTCAATAACAAACTCTATCTTTCTCAAATCCTCACTTAGTGCTCAAATATTTCAGCACAACTCATAGAACATACACTATGAATGAAACATATCCAAGCTTATTTATAATTGTTGTAAGGCAGTTTGTATAAATGTGTATTGCTGGTCACTTAACAAAATACATCGCACATTTCTCATTTTTGAAAGATGAAAAGTCAAACATGATTTTGACCATTCAATATGCTTTCTCTTTTTGCTTGTTTAATAGCATTACTTGTTTGACTAGCCATTGAATTTTTTTTCTTATCCTCTAAGAAGTAAAATTAAACTTTATCTCCTTCTCTATAAACTGTCGACCTTATCCTCTAAGAAGTAAAATTAAAATGTCCTCACCTCTATCAATCTCCCACTTGGAGACAAATACCAAGCCGCAGTGACTCTGTCTCTGCCTTCATCCTCACGTACAAAGACCAACTGAAGTTGAATAGGGCTAATAGTTTTGTAAACCTCCTCACAGGAATTGGGGTTAGCATCTCTATAGGTGTTGTCAACTAGACATTCATATCTTGGGGTTTTAACACATCTCTGCTAGAGATCTCCTCAAACTCCACTGTCTCAGGTTCGTTTGTCTTATCGTCAAGTCTATCCTTGTACATGATAGACTCATTGAACACAACATCCATGCTCCTAATTATTTTTCGATTTTCATAATCTCAAAATCAATAACCATAATTATTGGGGCCATAATCTCTAAAGATGAATCTACGAGACTTAGGATCGAGCTTATTCCCATTCTCAGGCTCAATGTGAACATAAGAGATGCAACCAAATATTCTTACACAGGATAAGTTCTCCTTTTTTCCAGTCCACGCCTCCTCTAGGATTCTGCAATTCAGGGGAACTGAAGAACCTCTATTGATTAGATAAGCAGTTGTGCTTATTGCATATGCCCAAAACTGCTTTGGTAAACCAAAATTAATCCTCATACTTCTAGCACGTTCTAGGATTATTAGTAGATTCATGAATAATCATGGTAAGGAACATTGGGAAGCTGGCAAGTGGATATTGCGATATCTTAAGGGTACTCAGATGGTAACTCAAAGATAAGCTTATATGGATGTGTTGATTTTGATTTTGTAAGAGAAATTGAAAGTAGAAAGAGTACAATTGACTATGTGTTTACTCTTGAATGTGTTGCAATTATCTCTTGAATGTGTTGCAATTATCTGGGTCTCTCAGTTACAAAAGATTATAACTATTTCTACCACGGAAGCAGAGTATGTAGCAATGATAGAAGCTTGCAAGGAAATGGTATGGTTTCAAAATTTCTTGAGTGAAATTGGCAAGAATCTTGATCGTTACAAGTTGTATAGTGATAGTCAAAGTGCTATACATTTTGCAAAGAGTTCTGCATTGCACTCAAGAACGAAACATATTGATATTAAATACTATTTTGTTTGTTCATTCTTAGAAGATAGTAAAATCATTTGAAGAAGATCCAAGCTATAGAAAATCCTGTAGATATGTTAACAACGGTAGTTACTATTGAGAAATTGAAGTCTTGTTCAATGTCAGTTGGTCTTCGTACTTGAGGATGAAGGCGGAGTCATTGCTATAATATCCCGAAAGTTTTTGTATAGTCATTGACGAAAGCTAAGGGACCAAATTGATAACTTTACATAGTTGAAGGACCCAATGTGCGGCTTTTGAATTTCAAATTTTGATAAAGAAATGATCATGGAATTGCCATGCTTAGATAAGGAAGAGATTATGGGATTGTCGTATTTAGATTATGGAAAGTAACTTAATTTCTACTTTAATTAAATGTGAATTAGGTAACTTGGCAAAAATTATGAGGATTTAATTCTTATATACATATATATACATAGATATATAGAATGTGTGTGTATATATATAGGTAAATTTAAATCAAATGTTTAATATATGGCAATACCTTATTAGTAGCAATTGTATATTTATTAATATAGTTAATTAGATAATTAGTTGAGTGATTGATTACATTCTATATGGAAAAACGTGTGACAATAACAAGGGAATGAATGTTGGTACCAAAAATAGGTAATGGGGTCCTTATTTATACCCTCACATCACTTACATTCACATACAACTTATCTTGTACTTTACATCTCTCTCTCTCTTAACTCATCTTCCACATACACATTTTCACATTACAAAATTTAGCATGCACGGTGTCCAAGGAATTTTGGAGTGAAAGTCTAACAAAACAATTTCCTCGATTTACCTTTATCTTCTTCCATACAACTCTAAATGTAGTAATACGAATTGTTCTTTCAATATCTGAATTACGGAAATTTTTATGTTATGAATATGATGATACGAAAATCTAAGTTGAATATGATATAGGTCATATATGTGTAAGTTCAAAGGACCGAAATTTAGTAGCGCTACGCACGGGAATTATAGCCATTAAGTTCGGATTTTAATTCTCGTGTCGCCATTTGTATGTTATGATTTTCCGTATTTAATTATGATAAGCGATTCGTTATTACTCATTTACTGAGGTTTGTCTCATATGTATATGTTAAATATTTTATGGGCAACTAAAAAGGCGGGTTAGAGGCGATCGGAGGTGGATTGTGTTTGCGTGGGTGAAAAATGAAGAATAAATTCTATAGTTAAGGATTTTAATAATGTTTATTGTATTTTTCTTAAAACTAATTTTAAATCCTCGCATGTTAAGAAAATATTATGTTTTTCTTTTGTTTATGAAAGTATTCTTTTACGGTACATGTATAATGATTCCAAAGGTAAAAAAAATTGGTTCATTACAAACGCGGCTTGGTATTTGTCTCAAAGTGGGAGATTGATTGAGGTGAAGACAAATTTTTTTTTACTTAGAGGATAAGGTCGGCTATTGATAAATGTGGAGACAAAGTTTAATTTTACTTCTTAGAGGATAAGAAGAAGATTCCATGGCAAGTCAAACAAGTAATGCTACCAAGCAAGAAGAGAAAGCCTATTGGATGGTCAAAGTCATGTTTGACTTTTCATCTTTTTAAAAGGAGGAATGCGCATTGTATGTTGTTGAGTAGCTGGCAATGCACAGCTATATAGACCACCTTACAACATCTATAAATAGGCTTTGATGTGTTTCATTCATAGTGTGTTTTCTATGACTGTGTGCTGAAATATTTGAACATTGAGGATTTGAGAAAGATAAAGCTTTTTATTGAGAGAAAGAGAGAGTTTGAGATACTTTGTAACTCTTCTTTTAAACTCATCTTGTAATCCTATGTTCTTATTTTATAGTAAAGCTGCAGTATTTTTGAAGTGAAATATTTGTGTCCAAGTTTTGCTATCTTTCATTATCCTGGGCAATAATAAAATTCAATGACGGTTCAAATAAGTAATGCTACCAAAATCTGTAAGAAATAAAATTCAATGACGGGTCAAATAAGTAATGCTACCAAACAAGCAAGAAGAGAAAGCCAATTGGAAGGTCAAAGTAGTATTTGACTTCTCATCTTTTTAAAAGAGGAATGTGAGCTGTATTTTGTTAAGTGGCCTGTAATAGACAACTATACAAACCGCCTTACAATATTTATAAATAGGCTCAAATGTGTTTAATTCATAATGTGTTCAATAAGTGTGTGTTGAAGTATTTGAGCACTAAGGATATGATAAAGATAGTTATTGAGAGAGAGAAAGAATTTGAGATACTTTGTAACTTCTTTTTAAAATTCATCTTGTAATTTCGCTATTTCTATTTTATAGTAAATCCGTATTATTTCTTAAGTGAAATCTTTGCGTCTAAGTTTTGCTGTCTTTCATTATCCTGGGCAATCATCCCCAACAATTTGTATCAGAGGCTCAGGTCGTAGGAAAAAATTGGTGGAGCCTGCTAACCTATCAACTGTAGTTACACTCGACAGTAGCTAGGTTGCAACAAGTTGCAACTATATCAACGATGGCAGAAGACAAAAAAGTCAAGCTCGAAAATTCAATGGTTCAAACTTCGGATTATGGAAGATGCGGATAGAATATTATCTCTACCAGAAGGATCTTTATCTTCCTCTTAAAGGAGCGTCAAAGAAGTCGGTGGATATAAAAAAGGAAGAGTGGGAGTTACTCGACCGTAAATCCTAAAATACGATAAGGTTGACCTTGCTGCATCTGTTGCTTTTAATATCAAAAATGAAAAGACAACCGAAAATTTAATGGCGGCTTTATCATGAATGTATGAGAAGCTGATGTATATGTGGCTCATATGGAGTGAAATATAAGTTTACTGGATCAAAATGGCCGATGTCGGTACATGTGTATTTTCTTGTACAGGCCCTAAAGTTTTGTGTGGGCTTGAGCTTGGGTTGGACTTGGGCTAGAGTTAGTATAAATACTAATGATGTAACCCTATTATTCATACTGAATAAAATTTCCGCTTTGCTCCTTTGGACGTAGGAACATCGCCGAACCACGTTAAATACTTGTGTTGATTTCTCTATTCTTTAAAGCTTAAAATCAACAGAAGCCCTCTGTGACAAATAAAGTTCAGCTTCGCTATTCAACTCGAAGATGTCCAAGGGAGGAGTTGCATCAACAATTTCAATGCTTACAAGTTAATTGGAATCGGTTGATATCTCATTTAACGACGAGGTCAAAGCATTGGCATTGTTATAAGTCTTCCCTTTAGTTGGAATCCTTTAGTTGTGGCAATGAGCAATTTCACGGGTTCGGCAAAGTTCAAACCAAATCATGTTGTAGATTTGGTTCTTAGTAAAGATACTAGCAGAAAAGATGGTGGAGAATCCTTGGGTTCGACGTTGGCAACTAAAAACAGAGGTAGAAAGACAAACAAAGGTGGCAACAATAGGCAAACCACAAGTCGGTCGAGAAACGGTCGGTCACAATCTCGACCAAAGTTCTAAGGCAAGTACTGGAATCGTGAAAAATTTGATCACACGAAGCAAGATTGCAGTGCACCACTAAAGTAAGACTACAACCAAGGAGGCAAACTTTGTTAATGTTTCATATGTTGAATATTCTGATGCATTGTTGTTAGCAGTGGATGCTTACGAAGAATCATGGATAATTGATTCGGGTGCGTCATTTCATGCCACTTCGCGGAAGGAGCTGCTCCATAACTATGTACCAGGCAATCTTAGCAAGGTGTATCTTGGAAACGATGAGATTTATAACAGCTGGAAAAAGAGATGTTCAGACAAATCAACGTAATGGAACAGTCCTAAGAATCGAGGATGTCAGACGTGCTATATTTGCAGAAGAATCTAATTTTTGTGAGTCAACTCATCGACTTTGGTATTGCAACCACAATTGTTGGTAACACTTGAAAAATGACCAGAGGAGGTGTGGTGGTGGCTTGTGGCAAAAAGGAAGGCACTCCCAATGTTACGTTTGGTACTTATGGTTCCATTGCCATTGCATCATCAGAAGTCGAGGCGAGAACGTAAAATCGTAAACTTGGACATATGAGAGAGAAAGGGATGAAGGTTCTGATGTCACAAGGGAAACTATCAGGTTTGAAGACTCTAGGATTTCTGTGAAGATTGCATATTTGGAAAGCAAAAAAGGGTTAGTTTCACAAAAGTTCAAAGAACACGCAAGTCAGAATGGTTGGAGTTAGTGCATACAGACGTATGGGGACCATCTCAGGTAGCACCTCTTGGTGGCTCAAAAATAGGCTTGGATGTGTTTCATTCATAGTGTGTGTTCATAAGTGTATGCTGAAATATTTGAGCACTAAATTTGAGAAAGAGAGAGCTAGTTATTGAGAGAAAGAGAGAGTTCTAGATACATTGTAACTCTTTGAAATTCATCTTCAAATCCTCTGTTTCCATTTTATAGTAAAGCCACATTATTTCTTAAGTGAAATCTTTGTGTCCAAGTTTTGCTATCTTTCATTATCATAGGCAATCATCCCCAACACGTGCCGCACGAATCAATGAATTTTCATGTGTAGTGGTTTGGTTATTTATTTTTCCTGTCCAGTAGCTCTTTTGCTTCTGCAAGTTTGTATGTCATCTTAGTTTTCATTTATCATTGTGTTTTAATTTCATTGTTTCTAAGTAAATTAACATGTGTCAATAGGGAGCAAGCTTTATTGGGAGTTCGTTCTATTTCAACTCAAATCGGTAAGCAGCATTATTGAATCTATAGGTGCCAAGTTGGTTATCTTCCTTATATTCATAATCTTGTTTAGTTTTACACAATTACTGCTCCTCAAATCATTAAGTGAGGATTAATGTTTATGGTCATGATGCATATGTGCAGTCCGCAACCGTATGAAGAGTGTTAGGAACATTCAGAAAATAACCAAGGCAATGAAGATGGTTGCAGCCTCAAAGCTTCGAGCAATTCAAACTAGAGCTGAAAACTCCCGTGGGCTATGGCAGCCATTCACTGCTCTTCTCGGTGACACTCCGAGTAAGTTCATTAATAAATTCTGATTATGTTTCAGTCCTACTGAGGTTTTATTATCTTATGCCCCCTACTTCCACAAGCTCTTAGCATACTTTACTATCCTCGTATAATTTTTAATTATTCACTTTCAACACCAAAAATCCTTGTATTTTTGTTGTTGTCCCTACTGTAAGCATACCCTGACCACGTTAAACATTGTAGTAGCTTTTTCTTTTGTTTTCTGAAAATAGTTTTTAGTTTCCTATTGACATTTAATTTTCAGCCATTGTACATTAGGTGTAGTTAAAAAATAAATATTTAGACCGTCGCAAAGATCAGATGTTCTAGCTCTTACAAGGTGACTTCACTCTGGGACCTGTACTGTATACCTGTTGTTTGCTTTTGTTTTTTACCCTTATAAAGTATAGTGAAAAAATAAATATTTAGACCGTCAACTGTAAAGATCAGATGTTCTACCTCGAGCTGACATCACTTTGGGACCTGTACTGTATGCTTTTTGTTTTCGTTTGTTTTTTACCCTTGTATTAGTGAAATATAATGGATTTTGGAGCACATGGAGTTTTCAATGAAATGGAATTATATAAAAAGAGAGAAGAAAAAACTGGGAGAATGTGTTTCATTTACAGAACTTGTTATTCTTTTATGGATATGTGTTTAAGCTAACAAATATCTTCAAATGGCGTATTTTTTCATGTGAAAATTAAGAGGTATATAATAAAATACAAAGACAAACTCTGCAGGGAAATCTAAGATAATGAATCATTACTGGATAAGGTGGATGATTAGGGCTATTTTATTTGGTGGCCTTAACCTTCTCATGAAGATCATCGAGATTTAGTTCAAATCTTGTTCAGTTGCCTTTGATGCCTCTTGGGTATTCTTTTAGAGGGGGTATAGCTTCTCAAAAGAATGCTGGCTTTTTTGTTACTTCTATGATCTTATTGAATTAGCATAAATGTAACATCATTTTCATTTTCATCTTCAACAATTACATTTTCTCTTCTCTGTTCTGAGACTTACCTTCCCTTGCGTTCTAATGCATTAGGTGTTGATGTCAAGAAGAATGTTATTGTTACAATTTCTTCAGATAAAGGTCTTTGTGGTGGTATTAATTCTACATCAGTCAAGATAAGCAGGGGTCTTCGTAAGTTAAATTCAGGTACGTTATAAGTTTTCCATTGCACTGAGCTTTTTTGTCTTATTCAATCATTGCTTTCATAAATTTTATTTGTTCTCTTCACAGGTCCCGACCAGGAAAGTAAATATGTCGTTTTGGGAGAGAAGGCCAAGGCCCAACTTGTGCGAGACTCCAAGAAAGACATTGAGTTAATTATAACTGAGTTGCAGAAGAATCCTCTGAACTATACTCAGGTTGTCTTCTGAACAGATTTGCTTGGTGAATACCAAAGACTCCCCCCACCCCAATCACCATCCCATTTCCACCCTGATTATATTGTGGAAAATGCTGCTACAATTTTTGTAGAATGCTCAATCTCCTTATCTTTCCAACTTCTAGTAAGGCTTAGTTATTGTTAGGTTGAATAGTTGGAGAATAGCTGAAGTCAGCCAGACTTGACATTCGCAAAGCTCATACTTGATTAGCTTACGATGTTTGATCTTGATTACAATGGAAACCTGAATACGTCATTGAGTATTGCTTTTAGACAAAAGTCATTGGTACACCTTGACGGTTGACATGCTATAGAATTTTTTTTCCTCAGTCTAATTTACTTGTTTACATGTGTTTTAGATATGATATTGTTTGGAGGTAAATGAATTTAGGCCATGTTGGACTTTTTTTGCTTATAAGCTGTGAGCCTCACAGTTGTGCTTATTTTGGTCCACGCTGTTTGTGAGTCCCAAAGCTTATTATAAATGCCAAACATGCTCTTAGACAATCTGCTATCCTCCGGATCACGAAGGTTGAGTACAAAGAATGATTAGCCAAATGTTGGTATTTGTGCTCATTTTTGTTTGAAACAAGAGATACAGTCGATAAATTTGGTTTGAGGAACGAACCTAAATAAGCATATTGGCCAACCAAAACAAGCTGAATACACTGTTGTATTCATTTGCAGCCCCACTCGTGGCATTGTGCATTCCAATAACAAAATAAGCCTTGTTGTTAACAAAATTGAGGCTACATGAATCTTTTTATTACTGAGTTCTCGTTCATTACTACATTTACTGGAAGTTCCAATACAACTACATTGTTAGCAATCACAGAGACCGTGTTAGTGTTAGTCTTCCACTCACTCACTCACTCTTCTAACCTGTTCGACGAGATCACATCGCTCTTATTATCAGGAGTTTCCTTCAAGTCTACAAAATACATAGCCCAACCACCTAAATTGTCATGCCCTTATAATACCCTTGGTCAGTGTCACATCCACTTGTTGGCATATGTTCTCATTTCTTAGCTTATCCATTCTATTATGTCCACCCATCCATCTTAGCATCTTAATTTCTATTTTGTTCATCTTGTGGACATTTTTGTCTTTAAAGAAATCAACACTCACTAGCATTTTTGTCCTCAATTTATATTTATTACATCCTCTTAAATTCCTCCTTGTAAATTATCAAACCTATATAATTAAACAATAACTCTTTGGGACAACATGATCCTCTAGTGACCCTGCTGGTGTCCTAATTCCTATTATTTTTTTATAATATTTAGCAATATGTATATAATCTTTGTTGACGTCTGCATTCACTTTACTAGATTAGGACCAAATTTCTGGTGGCAATGGGAACTAGAATCTCTGTTTGGTCTCTATTTTAGTGTCCAGTCTGATTGATGGACTAAAAGGGCTTGCTGAAGAAAAGGCCGCAGGAATTTCAACTGTTTATACTATTTTTTTGACCTTTTTTTTTCATGTCCTATTGCTGCCATTGCAGGTTTCTGTGCTTGCAGATGACATCTTAAAGAATGTAGAGTATGATGCATTGAGGATTGTTTTCAACAAGTTCCAATCCGTTGTCTCTTTTCTGCCAACTACAGCAACTGTGTTATCCCCCGAGGTCATTGATAACATCAACTTAATTTACTGAAACAAGCATTTTAGTGACTGCTGTAAATTGTAGATTCTAATTTGCTGCAATGCTGATGTAGATTGTTGAGAAAGAAGCTGAATCTGGGGGAAAACTTGGGGAATTAGACTCCTACGAAATTGAAGGAGGTGAAACAAAGTCAGAAGTACTGCAGAATCTCACAGAATTCCAGTTTTCCTGTGTATGTTTGAACTTTCTGATTGATTGTTATATATTTGTCGGAAAGATAAAACTTAGGATCTAACTTGCGCTTAATCCCATCTAATATGAAAGCCACAGAGCTTCAGAATCTATCCGACATCCTTTTTCCTGTGTACGATGTCCCTTTCTGATTACATTTTATATATTGATTGGAAAGGTCACCTTAGGAACTAGTTCTCGTCATAGCTTTCCATCAAGTTTGAGACAGTTTTAATGTTTTCTTCAGGTTATGTTCAATGCCGTCCTAGAAAATGCTTGCAGTGAGCAAGGAGCCAGAATGTCTGCAATGGACAGCTCCAGCAGAAATGCAGGAGAAATGCTTGATCGCCTCACTCTTACTTATAACAGGTACACTTGACCAGTTGATTCGGATGCCCAAATCATGTTCATGATGCTTATTTGATTTTTGATCCATCGGCAGATGGGATAGAAATATGATAAACGTTTTTCCTGTGTACTTGTTCTCCAATTTGATTTGTCTTTACTTTTATTTTCTTTCAGAACCCGTCAAGCATCTATCACTACAGAGCTGATAGAGATTATATCTGGAGCATCAGCACTGGAGGGCTGATCCAACAAATCTTGTGCAGCCTCGTATACCCTTGTCCAACAATGATGAAAATAAAGAAAATACTGTGAAAGGTTTTGACAGTTTTTGAGGACGTGGTATTGAGTTTTTTCGTTTATCTTTTTAACAATCTCCCTGCCTGGCGTCATTTCTGGAGAATACCTTGTGTGATTTAACATTATCACGAAAGCCTGTTCACCTTTTCGTTTGTTTTCCAAGGAAAATTTTTACTATGCTTTCTTGGCTTCGGTTTTGATAGTGTTTCGCACATTTACTAATCTCCAAATTGATGTGCACAATATATCTTGGGTTTTTGTGTTGTGTTGTATACGAGGAAAGAAGCTCCTCTGAATTTACCTTTTTTTCTCGATCTACTTATAATGGTCATTAGTTTGACTGAGTCGTATCAGTTCTAGAATTTTAGTTCAATTTAAATTAATTTTAGCAGATCAAAGCACATTGCCACTCTCTTTCTGGCCTCAGTTAAATATGGACCATATAAGCGAATTGAATTGCTGTCATATTTTTATTATGTACTTGTTGTGCAAGTGCATGCATGCACTTGCAATTAGGGGTGTCTCCGAACCGAGCCGAGCCGAAACTTTTTGCTTGGGTTCGGCTCGAGTAAAAATACTTTGAGCTTTTTGGCCCAAGCTGAACCGAGCAAAAGTTAGGCCAAAAAATTTAGGTTCGACTCGAGCTTTTAGCTTTCGGCTCGAGCCTTAGCAGGTCAGAGCTGGCTCGATTTTTTTTTTTTTTTTT
>CAIGRS010039450.1:0-11985 GCA_903798395.1 Fraxinus floribunda | reverse complement strand
ATTGATAAATGGAAATATGGAATTATGAAGAATGTAAATTATAGAGAGTATTGTATAGTAAATAATGAGAGATTGATATTTGTGAGAAAAAATAGTTGATTATAGTGGGTATTTATAGAGCAAGAATGTATGAAAAAATAAGTAAATAAAAAATTTAAGTGACCAAATAGTCACTGAACAAACCTTCGGTGAACGGTCACTGAACTTTATTTTTCTTTTTATTTTTTTTATTAACGTGGCTCGTGAAAATGCTAGCCCACGAGCCGACTCCTGGGCTCATTGAAACAAGCCGCTCGTTGAGGGGCTCGTCTAACGAGCCGCTGCTCGGCTCGTGCTCGGGCTCGTTTTTTCGAGCCCGAGCGACTCGTGGGTATGAATAGTACGAGCCAAGCACCCGAACCGACAAACCACTTGACTCAATTGCCACCTCTAGATTGGTGGCTGCTGTTGAAAACACACAAATAGAGGTTGCCGTCAGAAATATATAACATGCAGAGAGACGAGGAAGAAAGGAGACGACAGAAATATAAATCTTACGTTTCGTGAATTTTTGATAATGTCGTTCCACTTTTACGTGTTTTTCTTTTTACATTATGAGTAACTAATTTTCATATTAGGGCGAACAATGTAGTCTTTGATGATAATATGTGTCTCTTACGAATCGAGAGGTAAGTTTGAGATTTAGACCATATAGTAAAATTCGGTAAATTAGTATAATATGTGGAGATACCTATACTAATTATTGAGGTTAGAATGTGAATTCTTAGAACTAATATTTCGTTTAACTAAGGTTGATTCGTATAGAGATATAAAATTGAATTAGTTAAATACGTTCAATGAGAACTCGAGAAGGGTAAATTGAATACAATAGAAGAATTCGATCAAACACTACATTGAGTTATGAATCTTGAATTGAGAACTAAAGTGATCAATAGATGAAATTGTTATACCTTAATATTTATCACATATTTGAATCTTCAATCAACCGTTGTTTGCAATCTTTTTATATTTTCAATTAGTTAAGAGTAGTTAGGAAAAATAATCACAACCACCATAATTATTTATTGTTTTTATCAAATAGGATTTAGAAAATCTTGATTAAGTCCGGAAGTATAGTTCTCGTGAGAACAATATCCGGACTCAAATGTCCATTATATTGCTTGTTACGATATCGTACACTTGCGATATAAAAAAAAAAAACGCAACAATTATCATTTTGTAGTTCATCTCTGGGAGTGGTGGTTTTGCTGTAACTTTCTTTGAATGGCAACAGTCTGCCCTTGAAGAATATTTCATCAGCATTGCTTATCATGGAATTATTTGTCACAGAGAATTCAAAGTCAGAAGAAACTACTGGTTCATCCCTGTCTGCCCTATCCAGTGTAATCAATTGCCCCTGAGATTGAGAATATGGCTACTGGACTCTACAAAGTCATTAGAGAAGGAGATTCTAGGGGCGCCATTGTGGTCGAGATTTTGGCTGTACATGTTTAATCATGCCATGGAGCACTAAATAAAGTTTCAACATAAAGAGGAAATTGAAATAACAAAAAATGAAACCACCCCACCAACAGAGGGACCCTCAAGCACCGACGTTACTGCGCAGCATATGTTTGTATTTATACCGATAGGGGGGGTGGCGGCCGTGGGACTTGGTGGGTTGGGGATTAGGGGACCTTTTGATGTACATGTTGACTCGATGAACATTGTTCCATGATGGGATGGTTCTTGTCAACACATGTTAATTAGGTAATCAATGATGAATTCTGAATAGAATTTCGCTGTTTTTCTTTTTTCTTTTTTCTTTTTTTTGGCGGGACATCTTGATCTAGATGTGGGGATGAAGCCAAAATCGGTCACATCACTCAGGTTTAGTGCTTTTAGTCGCGAAGTTTGTGCAACATTAGGAGTATCGTGGGTGCCTAGGATGAATTTACACGTGGACGGATAGAACCAAGAAATTTGTTGAGCACGTTTAGAATATTTGAATATAGCATAGCTTATAACGAAATTGCAGTAGTTTGCTAAGTGTACTTAGTTAATGTCTTTGCAGTGTAAAGAGTTATTTGATCATAAATAAGAACAAATATAAAATGCGCCAAACGATCCAAACTTGTATGTACATAATAAACAATCAAGAAAAAAGTTTAATAAGACTGGTATGAACATCACGACCGATGATGTTTATTCTCCAAAATCAACCAGACAATCAAAACTATTCAACTGCGTTTTTAAATCCCACACAAACAGTCCTAATCCAACTAAAGACATAATCAGCCTTTTCTTATGAGTGTTTAAGGAATTATTAAGCTATATAAAACAATAAATTTTTATAGTTTCCAATTAAAATTTATACTAATTAACCCAAAAATAAATTTATAGTGTCAAAGATTTTAAAAAACAATGTATATTTAAATTTTTACATTATATTTCAAAATAATCCAAGTAATTAGTATTTTTGACAACCTACGCCCCCACACGGGTAAGAAAATGAGGAGACATCAGATCAAACTCTTTGTTGTCCATTATACTTATATGGGTATCTTCTTAATTTTTCCATCGCTATTATTATTATTTCTCTAAGAATAATACTTGCTGGGGCACCACATGGCTTGTATGTAAGCCATTATGTATGTCATTTGGTACGTATAGCACGATCCTTTCTCTAATAACAGTAAAAGTTTACCATCTCAAAAGAAGACCAACAAGCACAGTAGTCTCTTCTCATACTAACTAGCGATATTGATTTGAATTCAAATCGCCAATTTATAGCTCACAAGAAGACTCATTTTCTTCACCCGTTATGATTTGGGAGCAAGGTCAGGGAGGCTGATGTTCAAGCATGACTTGAGTAGATGTTCAAGCCAAAAAAAATTCTCTTGACATGAATTATATTACTGAAATAGCAGCTAACATTCAGGAAATGCATAAACTAATGGAGAAAATGGAAAGAGATAACAAGAACAATTGGAATTATGAAAAAAAATTAAAGTAGGGGACGTGATTTCCATGGACGATTTTATTCAATGTATATTTACATAATTTCAACGATACCCTTTCCAATCTATAAATAATAACTGTAGTGAAAGAAGTTAAAAGAGGCTTTCAGTTCTTTAATAGATTCATCTTTCTAGAAATGCCATAGATAAAAGTAAATGTATAAATGTATGAGGAAATTATACCCTCCCTTTTATTCTTTCAAAAATCAGGTATATACAACACCCCCATCTAACGTGGCCCCACCTATCCTTTTATCAATTTCCCCCAAGCCATAATTCACACAAGGCCGGCCCTGTCTATAAGCGGCGTTGGCGATCGGCTAATGTCTTGTTTTGATGAGGGCCACAAATTATGTAACGTTAATTGATTGGTTAAGAAAAACGAAAATTATAATTACGAAATTCTTTCAATTAGAATTATCATATGCAAATACAAGAAACTAATAAAATTTGAAAATACAAATATCTATAAAAAAATCATATAAATTGCATAAAACTTACCATATACATTTATGCATTAGGTAAATATATCACAACCATTACTTTCTCTATATATAATTAATTTGACCATTTATCTTTCCAATCATAATTTTTCTAATTATCTCATGGTTTATTTTTTCTTAACAATAAATAAAAAGTTATTTTTCTCTCTTTAGGCCATTTACTTTTTCTAATACTCTCATGGCGTGTCTTACACTTATTCAAGGCGCTGCTGCTAAAAACATTGATATTCATTTATCTCTATAAGTTATTGCATTTCGTTTTATTTGTCAATTTTTCTTTTCAATTTTTTAGTGTCATTATATTGATTAATATTTTAGTTAAACTAATGTTTCTTTATATGTTATGCGATTTGGTTTGTGATTTTATGTTCCACTTATTATTCTTTTTTTTTTTTTATGTTTGTACTGGAGTTTAGATCTTGTATTTTGTCATCCAATTATCCTGATTATGTTTAATTATTTTTTAATTGTATTTAATTATTTTTTAAGTTAAAAGTCAACAAGTTTAATTACATATTTCATAAGATTCACAACTTTTCAATCACACATTTCATCATTTTTTTAAAATCAAAATTTACTTAAAAACTTATTTTAATCTCTATGACTTAATATTCATAGGGCTCCCATATTTGAAGTTTGCATAAGGCCCCAAAATATTAGGGTCAGTCCTGAATTTACATTACCCCAAAACCACCAGCGATAGCCACCACCACTTCCATCATCGTTAACTACTACCCCGTTCTATACCCATCCCTACATACATAAACCATAGCCATAACCCTAACCCTAACGTTAACCCCAACACAAACCCCATTTCCATCCCCGTCTCCCAAATCCATAACGTCGTCACCCACCGCCTGTCTAACGTCCATCGTCTCTCTATTTATCTCGCAATCATATATTTATCTATTGTCTTTCTCCTTTGATTCATTCCAAAACTACCATGTTTCCCAGATTTACACCGTTGACACCCACCACCTCCCATTTTCCCATTTTGCATTTCCTTTGAACTTGAGGTTTTCTTTGTTTCTTCCCTATTGAAATCAATGTCGTCTGTATTTCTCCCATGTGTGTTTGGACGCTGTCTTTGCTGTTTTGGGCGCCATCTGTTTGGGTTGTGGTGCGTCAATGTTTCGGTTGTGCTGTGGTGGTGCGGTTGTGGTATTGCTTGTGGGAAAGTGATACATCAACATAGGGGACACCATAATGGTGTCCATAATGGACATATAGTGCCCCCCTATTGGAGGGGGCGTGGGCCCACCGGCACCCCCTCCAATAAGAGGGCACCATGTGTCCATTATGGTGCCCTCTATGTACACCAATCATTTTCATTGCTTGTATGCTACCTCTACTTCTCTCAAGTTATGGTGTGTGTTGCTGTTTGGGCGCTGCCTATTTGGATTGTGGTGTGATGGTGTTTAGGTTGTTGATTGTTGTTTGGACCATAGTTATTAGACCCAACCCAGACATCGATCCAGACAAGGTATTGTATCTCGGAATACTGATCGGATCAGTGGGTCATTACAGAAAAATCTATAAAATAAAATAAAATTAAAGTATATAAATTTTTTAGGCAAAATTATAGATTTTTTAAAATTATTTTGGTCTATAAATTAAAGTTAAATGTTTGACCAATTTTTTTATAAAAATATTTTTAAAAAACATATAATGATAAATTTGGATACATATTACTTCTTGCATATTGTAAACATTGAAGTACTCTACAACTCTAATGGTGATGAAATAATTATTTTACATAGAGGTCAAAGGTTCAATTCCTTGGACCCCCAATATTTTAAAATGTAATTTTGAAAATCGATCAACCGGTCGAGTTAACTCGGTTAAAATAGCCGGTTAACTCGGTCAAAGTTGAGTTTTGATTGAATCATGTGCATCCATATTAAATTAATCTACCCGACCCGGACAAGGGCCCAGATCACTGATTTTTTTGGCCCGATTGACCGGTCCGGGCCGGGTTTTATAACTATGGTTTGGACGCTGCCTCTACTTCTCTCAGGTTGTGGTGGGGTGATGCTGTTGCGGTGTGCTACTATTTGTGTGGTGGTGGGTTGCGCATCTGCGTGGTGGAGGTGTAGTATATATATAGATCTGCATGGTGGTGGTGTCAGTGGGGTGAGGTGAGGTAGAATAGATTAAATGTAATTTGTGACCAGTTAATTGGATAATTATGATCAACTAATTTGATAATTTATAATCGATAAATAAATTGTGTAACCAAATAATTTGATAATTTGTAACTAATAAATAAGTTGTTACATATAAAACATGTGTAATTAATAATTGCAACCCATATTTTATGTCTCTATGACTGTATTTGTGACTAATACATAATTGTGACCATAAATTATGTTATTGTGACGTTAACTTATTTAGGGCCCGTTCGATAGGGATTAAAATCCAATTAAAATTGAAATTATAGTCGTTGTTGGGTCCCACTCGTCTAATAAAAGTCAACAATAACGACTAGTTTTTCAATTCTAATCTAATTTTAATCTCTACCAAACGAGCCCTTAAATAATAACACCTAACTTCTGAAAGAATTTCACGAGTTTCTCAAGTTTGAAAGTGTATCTTTAAAGGTTGGAAGTTATCTACTTTTACCAAAATGTATTTAGAGCATCTTCAATAGAACTAAATACAAAATGATCTCTATTTTAGAGAATTGCTAGTGTGACTTCGCAAGTTTATGAATCGTGACAAGTAATAAAGTGTATGTTTAAATATGAATATCGTCACATAGAGAATAAGTATTAACTATCAATTTTTTTTCAATTGTAATTCAATCTAAATTAATGTGGTAACAAATCATCAAATCAAGTGTTTAAGTTATAACTAAATTATAGTAAACTAATTTAAATTAATCAAGATTTGGAGAATTGAGAAAACTTATGGGATTAAGTGGTTAGGAATTCTGAATTCAACTAGGTCAATTAACATTCATTCGATTCAAAATCAGTAAACCCTTTTCATATTTGTCAACAATCGAATTAATTGATTATAGCTAGCGATCTCTTTCAAGGAAATTAACTCCACTCATATACCCGAATTTACTACCAAGATTAACCAAAAAGTATTCTACCAAGATTGCTTAGCCTATAATTATTTCTTGATCTCTTATAACATGTCACTTATTGCACGAGCTAGATTAATACATCACCCCTCGACGTCAATAATATTATCCCTAAATAAATCAATTGATGATCATGTAATTGAATACAATAAATAATCAACACAAGATCAAGTTACATGAAGTCTTTGGAAATAAATAAATATTAAACACATAAGTTACATCGTTCATCCTAACAACTAATTATTTATCAATTCGTCATTGTGGAATTAAACAATAAAAAGATTAAAAAAATTGTCAAGTTCATTACAATAAAGAAAGACAAGAAGCCAAGCTATTGTTGTACTTTGGCATCCAATTCTCAATAATGAGTTTTCGAACTCTTCTTGGATTTGTAAATCTTCTGACCAATTGATAAATATCAACCTTCAAATTCCAATTTAAGGCCACAAATCTTGAGAACTTTTAGAGCGTGTTCGGTCGTGCTTAAAATTCAATTAAAATTGAAAATATAGCCGTTATTGGGTCTTACTCGTTTAATAAAAGTCAACAATAACGGCTAATTTTTCAATTTTAATCTGATTTTAATCTCTACCGAACACACCCTTAATTTTATCTATGTAATTTATCTTGAGATTGTGTCCCTTCAAGCTTCCCTTTTAATTGAATGAAAGTATTTTTCTTTATAGACCTCAATTTAAGACTAAAATAGAGTCACTAGAAGATAGAAAATCGTAATTCTAGTCAAATTAAGATATCCCAAATTACTGAAAATTGTTCTTTCACTTGTGCGAATTAGTCCATACTCTCTCTCTCTCTCTCTCTCTCTCTCTCTCTCTCTCTCTCCAGATTAAGTCTTTAGATATTGCAATTGAAGTCCTTCTACTTTCAAATGTGACTCTTGGTCTCCAACTTCAAGAATATATACAAATTTAATAATTTTTTTTTATCAATTATTGTTCATTTTCATATGTTCTCATCCAGTAGGTCGAATAGTCAGTACTAAGATCACTTTCGATTACCAAAATAAGTATAATATTTACACTTATCAAGAATCAATGCTTAAAAATAAATTTTAGGAGATTCTTTGTTTTTGCATTTTAAAAAAAAAAAGTGTGTTTTACTTTTCAAATTTAGAAAGTTCAAACACTCTTTATTATTACTTTATAATAATTGCATTTAATAAACTACATATTTCATTATTGTACTTCTTACATTATTCAAAACACAATTGAATTGGTTGGTCATTAACATGTAAAAAAAATTGTTAAAAAAAACACGAGGATAAATCTATAAATATTTTTTTGAAAAATGTAAAATAAATAGTCAAAATAGAGAACATTATCGAAGTTTTACTTTTTAAATTTAAAAAATAATCTCTATTTTGCATAAGTTACTCTTCATTAATGGAGGTATCTTGGATGTGCTTCTAAATTTGATTTTTATGTATGAAGTCCAAATTATAAATGGGAATTTTTAAATTTGTAATTGGCAATTTTCTTAGTCAAAATCAAGTTCTAGTTGAATTGTATTAGGAGTTTATCAAGTTGTAATTTAAGTCAAAATAAGAGTTGTTGAATCTTAATTAAAATCAAAAGAGTTGGGTTGGTAGTATAGTTCTTGAAAGAGTTCAAGAAGATCGCATATAATTATTGTAATGCAATTAGAAGTCTAAAAAGTATCAAAGAGCCGCACGAGTTATATTCCAAATTTTCAGTCGCAACTTATAACGCATTTTTCACAAAGAAAACGTTGAAATTTGGACAAGCTATTTCTAAAAGAATTGTAGCCCATTGAGTTAGATTTTCAACATTTTGAATCATCTCAATCGAACGGGAGAGAAAGTTTTGATAAAAATATTGACAACTGCTCAGCTACCGCTCGCTTGTCGCGGCTTGCGGTCGAGCGATATGTCGACGTTCAAAAATCTATTTTGCTCAAACACTTGGTTTTTCAATTTCTTTTCATCCCAAACACCGCCCATTATAAATATACACCTTATGGGACGTCCAAAAGTGTGGTTGAATAATATTTTGATTATAGAGAGAATTTCTTTGAATATCCAAACATCATTTCATTGATTCCTTGATTCAACCACAATATTATTTGTTTATAACCCTTATATTGATCCAATTAGTAGAGCCTTAATGTAAGTCATTAGTTTATTCTTTGAAATCCAAAAACATATTACAATCTCTTGCATCAGCCAACAAGATCAAAATATACAAATATCGTTTGATCAAACACCAACCCGAAGAACGAGGAGTTCTTATTTAATCTACTAGAGATAAATCGATACCAAGATTCGGGAGCTGTTGCAGAAGCACAAATTCAGGAGGACTAAGGTGAGGTACCAAGAGTCGGAATCTGGCATCAAGAGCACGAGTCCAGGAGGGTTAAGGTATAAACCAGGAGTTGTGATTTGTTTTGAACAAGCACACCTCCAGTAGGATTAAGAGAGACTACATGAATTGAGGCTAGAAGTTCTACGGGACAGACAAGTCTGAACCGTACTATAAGTTTGTTTCGATTTATAGTGGATTATTGACTAGCAAAGTGTCTGAAGTTTTTGCCCAACTGGAGTTTCTCCGTTATCTTTGGTGTTCTTTACTGCTTTAATTATCGATTTTGGTATTCAAATTTAGAATAATTGACTTGTTTCATTTAGAAACAATTAAAAAGTGACTTGTTGCTTATAATTGTGTAATTCAGCATGTTGGGTCTAAATATTTGATAATTTAAAACTTTCAAGTGATATCAGACCTATTTGCGATCCTTGACCCTAATTGTATAGATGAGTCGGTCATTGTATGTTCCTTCTTATTTTGATGGTAGTAATTATACTTTTTGGAAGGTTAGAATGAGAGCTATCCTTAAGTCTATGGATGAACAAGTTTGGATGAGTGTTCAGAAAGGTTGGATCACCTCATCTACTACAGCTGCGGGTGTAGTTACTCCTACTAATATTTTTACTTGGTCTAAGAAAGATTCAAATGAGTGTAATTTGAGTAGTAAAGGGCTTCATGCTCTATTTATGGATGTATCACCTAAAAAGCTTAGGCATGTGTCGATGTGTGAGACTGCGAAAGAAGTTTGAGATATTCTTGAGACCACACATGAGAGAACCAATGCCGTTAAGAACTCTAAATTACAGGTGTTGATTACTATATTTGAGGAAATTAAGATGAGAGATTATGAGTCTTTTGATGATTTCTATGCTAAACAGAATGATATAGTTAACTCTGGCTTCAATTTAGGTGAGTGAATTCCAGAGGCTAAGATTGTGAGAAGAGTGATGAGATCCCTACCTGAGAAATTTAAATCTAATGTGACTGTTAATGAAGAGAGTGAAGACCTATATGCAATTAAAATTGAAGAACTCATAGGATCTCTCTAAACATGAACTTAGCCCACCTCAATCTAAAAAAGACAAATCCATAGCCCTCAATATAGTTAGAAAATTTGAGAGTGACACATCTGATGATGAAAAACTTAAGGTTGAGGACTTTGCCTACCTTGGGAATTTAAGAAATTCCTTAAGAAGAACTTATTTTCTTAGAGATATAAGGGTGCATTTAGTATACTTAGAAAAAATAAACGTGAGAAGAGTAATATTAGAGATTCTTGGAAGAGGACCGCAAGGTGTCATGAGTGCCAGGGATTTGGTCATGTAAAATTTGAGTGTCCCAACCCAAACAGAGGCCTAGGCAAAGCTATGAGTACTACTATCACTAATGACGAGTCTAGCTTGGATAATTAAAGTGAAAAGTCATCTCATGATGAGACTGGGAAATATATGGCATTTAGGTCTATAGTTAAGAATAAGTCATTTAAGGATAGAAAGAAATATGATTCTTCATAAGAAGGGTTGGAAGATGAGCATGACATATATGAGGCCTTTGATGAGCTGTTTCAAAATTGCCTTAAGTTGAAAAAAGTCAATAGTACTACTTTTAAGAAGTTGCATAAGATAAAGCTAGTGAGAGAAATAGTCATATTTGACCTTCAGGAGTCTACTGAAACCTTAGCAAGTCAAAACTAGTCAATGAGAATTTAGAGACTAATGTTAAAACCTTAACAAGCGATCTTGAAAAATCCAAAGCTCAACTTTATTCCTTCTTAAGTGGAACTCAGAAATTTGACAATATTTTAAGATTGAACAAGCCTTTTGATAATAAGGGAAGTTTGGGATATAAGCAAACTGAGCATAATACTGTTAGTACTTTCATGACCACATTTATCCCCACAACCAACCAGCTTAAGGGTGTTGCAAATTCTGAACCCAAGAACAAGGGTTTTTAGGTCAGAGGCCTACTAGACATCGTACGACCAACCAGTCCAGAAACAAATATCAACAACCACATAGATTTGGATCTAAGTATATCCCTACGTGTCACAATTATGGTGAGTTTTGACACATAAGACCTAGGTGTCACGAAATTCTGAATAGAAATAGAAGTTAGAATATATCTAGCCGGGTTGACTTCCCTATTGATAAGGTTAGTCACTTGACTGAGTTTATGACACAATTGATTAAAAATAATTCTACTTTTAGAAAAGTCTTGAGTTAAGAATAGTGATTTGAGAGATTATGAATCTGATAACGGTGCTCCTGAAGGTAAGAGCGATGGTGTACCTCAATGAGTAGGTATTTTGGTGCAAGCATCTGTATTATTCATGATTTATATATATTCATGTATGCGCGTATTTTTATTGTATATTAGAAGTTTCCTTTTGCTTTATTCTTCATTATAAAAAATGATGGAAAAAAAAAGGGAAAAAATTTTCTTATTTGAACATGCAATTTTGCTATCAAGTAATAGTTAGGTTCGTAATTGGTAAATTAAATTTTCATTAATTTGTTTAAAACTTGTTTGTAGTACTTGTTATAGGTCATTACATGTATCTTATGCAATGCACATATTGGAATCTTGTGAGTGGGTCTTGACCACGTGTTTAAGATTTAGGTTATTAAATGTATCTTATGTGTGGTGAATTGATTTTAAATATGGATTACTTTTAAATGAGTTGATCTTAGCTCTTGTATATTCCCCTTAAAAGAAAGATTGCTATTGAGTTTCAAAGAAAAATTTTGAATTACATAAAACATTGTTAGACAATTTTATATTTTTCTTTGTAACTTATATAACTTGAGTGATTAAGCATGTAGGGTAACTTAATACTTGGTGTCCTATAAGTTATTGGCCTAAAACTTGTTACAGGGATTATGTAGAAAGCTTAATGAAGAAAAGTTTGCACATAAGATTTGAAAATATATATGTGTGTGTGTGTGTGTTCGCAAATAGGGGGAGAAAGAAACATTTATACAATTAAATGAGCTTTTTAATTTGTTGAGGTCCTAATAACACTGGTTTCATTTCATAATTTGAAAAAT
>CAIGRS010039443.1:0-15978 GCA_903798395.1 Fraxinus floribunda | reverse complement strand
TTGGTCAATCAATCTAACTTGCATAATTTCAAAATTGTCGTTTTCAATCCTCTTAGTTAAAAAAAAATAAAATCGGGGGCTCCGCCCCTGAACCCCCACCCCCACCCCCCATATTTTCGGCCCCCCAAAACTAAAATCCTAACTACGTCCTGACCGTACTCATCATTGACAGCTAGTCTATCCGGTGATATAGATTTTATATCATGTTATATTTACATCTTTTACCTTATATGACAACACACTATTTGATAGTTAAAAAAAATACTTTTCTCACTCAAATTTTTGAAAACAAAAAGATTATCAAAATGAAAGTACATTTAACATTATTAAATTTATATATGTATAATATTTGAATAATTCTAAATGCACATCATGAATTACAAAAAATTGGACAGTGTGTCCATGTGGCGGAGGAATTGAATTCAAAAAGAGTTCATCCAAAGCTAATTTCGATTGATACAGTTGTCTACACTTTCATGCATGTGTCAAAGATTTTCACAAAAATATGCAATGTTAACCATATAAAGTGAGCTGATCAGTGGTACTAGCCATTACAAAACAGAAAAAGACTCTTGGTCATCTCTATTGCTATATTGCCATCAGCTTTAGCTAGAAACAAACCTACGAGAAAAATCACATTAAAATAATATAAGGGGATGTGGGAGAAAAGGAAGAAGGTACTCCTCAAATTTTTTTGTTGAAAGCATGAGATATTATGTGTGATGGTTATACAATATTTTTTATTATATTTTTCCTTTGGTCTATGTTGGTTTGAATATTCTGGACGTCATGTTCCTGTACATATTGGTCAAATGAAACAATAAAAATTAAATAACCTAGAACATGTGTTACATAGCCCAAACAATTGAAACAACCAACAATAAATTCAAAGGCCTAAGAGAAAATATGATAGGATAATGATACCCTGTAAATTGAAACATGCATATAACTAATGCAATCTATTAATTAAGAATAAAACTACATGCAATAAAATACGAAAAATAAAATAAATAAAAGGATTAGAAAATTGGGTTGTCTCCCAATAAGAGCTTTTTTTACAGTCTTGAGCTCAACTTTGGCAATTGAATCACGGGCACCTAAAGAAGGCTTTAGATGCCTTGCCCATTTTCTTTCTTTTGGTTTTGATCCACTTTTCATTTAGTCTCAACACTTCTACCTTACCCTTTTCGCTATAATATGACTTTTCTATTTCATCCTATTCAATTTCAATTATGTAGACTTCCACTCCTGCATCGAGCTTAATCACAAAATCAATNATCGATTGTCACATCCTCATTTGATTCCGTTGTGATCAACTCATCATTCTTTTTAATCCCTTCTTTAATAGTCGATATATCTTCGAGTAGAATGATCTGTCCACAATCTAGATCCACAGACATTGAGAAGTCAGTCTCGTTGACTCCTTCAAATGGATTGTACCCCCATTGTTGAAATTCTTTTCAGTACATGCAATCTCCCATAACCATATCGTTTTCATACAATTTGGCAAGTTCGTTAAAAGTACTTTAAAAGTACGTTCTCGTTCAATAGGAGATGACCATCTCCCACAAGTTTGATATCCTCATCTCAATCGTTAGGTACAAAATCTCCCACGAGCATGCACTCTTCATCATATTTTTTAATTGCTTGTTTTCTACCCATCAAATATTTTCGAAATCTCAGAAGTTTTGGTGTGTGTAAACTATTGTAGGAGAACAAGCATTTTTTTAGTACAATGCACCGTGTAACAATTTTCACAACTTGGATATACTCTAAGTATATCTTGATAATCCATGTAGAGATTTGTCATTGCAACAATTTCTTTACTTTACCAATCTTAGAATCATGCATAAACATTTGAAAAGTACAAAGAGGGAATACCAACACAAGATAGATTAAAATTGTAGGAGTTAGTTAAACGACATAAAAAGAACAAAGAAAAGTAAATAAAAAAATTGTTAAAGCTAAAATTAATTAAAGTAGTAATCAAATGAAAAACAAATAAGCAATAAAAATCCAAATTAAATCTAACAATAATTAAACTAATTAAATACAATAGTTCCCGGTAGTGGCGCCAAAAACTTGATCGTTTGATTTTTCGCAAGTGAATGAGATCGTTATCAACTAATAAAGTGATTAATAGAGTGTCGAGCCCACAAGGACTACTCATTTAATCGAGTTAAAATTAATTTCAACTTTAATCGAATAGCAAACAACTTTTGTGATTCTTTATACTAATCCCTAAATTATCAATTAAATTAATAAAAGTAAGTAAACAAGTTTTTTAAATATGTGATATGCATTGCTAAGATGTCGAATCCCCCTTATTATTTCATTTTTAGTGTAACGACTAAAATGACAATTTGAAATCATTCATGTTGGTCAATATTTCTAATTTAATTAAAAGCATTTCTCGATAGCGATCAAATCTATTCCCCTTATGTGACATTTCTATCTCTCGATGATATCATCTATCGAACCTTACAATATTTATTATATTGTGTTTAAACCCTAATGTCTCTCTCAATAACAATAAAGTTCACTAACAATACAATTGGTTATCAAACAATTGAAAAGAACGATAAAAACGTTAATGAACATCCACAAATTAAATCAAATTAAAGTCAATTAATTAATTTAAAACTAAAAATATCATACTAATGGTTCATCTCATCCTAACAATGTATAAAACTAGCATATCATATTGAAATTACAGAAATCATATTTTAGTGAAAAGATCTAACCCGAATTTTTGATAAATTAAGAAGATGAAGATAGATCTTGAGATCTCAAATCTCTTCAATGGTTTCCTAATGAATCTCCACTTGCGCCTTCTCTTCTTTGCCCAAAAATTAGGTTTGAATTTTTACTTGATTGAATTCTTGCAAATCACCTTCAATCATCTCACAAAAATTATGAATTTTCCTCCTTTGATGATAATAATTGATGAGTATTGGAGTATAATATGTACATGAGAGCTGTATAATTGTGTTATGCTGTTATGCATTTGTAGGAGTCGAAAATTAGTTGAAAATCACGTCCAAATTGGTTTCCAAAAGAGTTCCAATTGAACAAGGAAAGCTGTCTTCGCGCGCGAGGATTTTTTTATCTCTGCACAGTAGTCAGTATTTTGGCTATAACTTTCTTTACAAGTCTCCGTAAAATTAGTTGAAAATCACGTCCTAATTGACTTCCAAAAGTGTTCCAATCGAATAAGGAAAGCTCCATTCGAGCGCAGAGTTTTTGGTTTCTGCACAACAGTCAGTTTTTTAACCAGAACTTCCTCTTCTAATATGCGATTGATGCGATTCAAAGTAAATTGTAAATCTAATTCAAAGAGCTACAACTTTGACAGTATGATTTTTTCAATTCGAACGTTTACTATGCCAAAAATTAGTTTCAATTTTCAACTAGAAACTGGAATATAACTTGTGCGATTGAAAATTGATGTTTATCATATTCCATTCATTTTTAAGTTCTAATTCCACCCAACTGTCTCATAAAAATCTTTCAAGTATCTTATTTTGGTTTGAATCAACTATTGAGTATTTGCAATTTGGTCATCTGACTTTGGATTTTTCCCCTTTTCACCAATTTTTGCTTCTTTTTGTCGATTCTTCGTTCAACCATTGAGTTTTACCTATATAACATAAAATACAATAATTCAAGATCCATTTTGTCAAAAAAAAACTACAAATATCAATATTTTAGGACCGTAAATAAGTGTATAAAATACACTTATCAATTTTAATAGAGTTGTTCTATGATTATGCTCCAGATAGACAATGTTAATACACCACGTTCCATTAAGTTAAGAACATGTCAATCTCGCTTTACACCCAATTTGGAAGGTTGGTTAAGGCCTCAAACAAGCATTTATACTACTCGTTCGACAACCTTCCCGATTGCACGTCAAATTTACGTAATGTACAACCCCATCATCAATTTCTTTTTCTAATGGGAAAACCAATTTGGAATGCGTAGTTCTTATAAAATCCAAATACCTTATTTTCATCGTTTAAATTTCATTCCGACACAATAATGTCATTTTCTACCACTAAGCTTTTACTATTCGGAGTGTGGTCTTCAGATGAAAGAATTTCTAAATGTCCTGCATTTACGAAAGAATACCATAATCAATTCTTCAACTAAAGAAACTAAAGGGAAATATAATTGTTCTTTCTGTTTAAAAGTTGGAAAGAAAAGAAAAATAAATGTCATAACTATTTCAACAATGTTTCTTCTAATAACTATTTCAACATTTTCAATTTAAGATTTCGATGTTCCATACAATTGTTTTAAAACATATTTCAAGAACAGTAACCTTACAACAAGATTTTACGATTTAAAAAATATTTATAAAGCACACCAATTGTTTTCCTCAAATGAAATGACAGTTAAGAAGACGTTACCCACTCTTCCGTCGGCATCGAAGTTGCAGGCGTTGGAGTATCCTGCTTCACTCTCATTTGCAACTCCGTCGTGACAGCGTATAGAGGCAACCGCAATTTATGGAGGTAGGAACGCCTGGTTCACCATTGGGTCGGCGATGTTGTTGACGTTGTTGGCATCGTGAAATGGGTTTTCAGATCCATACATTTTCGCTCCTCAGACGAGTTTCAAACGGGTTGAAATGAATGGGAGTAATATGACAAGAAATGGTGCTTTTTCTTTTTTCCCTTTTTTTATTTTGTATATGAGATATTGACATTTTCAAAGTCTCGCCACATCAGCACACTGTCAAAAATACCGTATATTGGACTGTAAGTGTAGCACTCATCATAATATTTATACATTATAAACATACAAGCTCATGTTTGATGTAGATTAAAATTAAATTTTTACTGAAATTTGATTAAAAAAAAAATGATTAAATATTTCGTTGAAAAGTTATAGATCATATAAAATACGTAGTTAAAATTAGTTTTTGACTTTAAATCTAAATTTTATTGACTATTAAATTACACTAAACAGTGATATAATATTATTGTTGAGTCATTAGAGTTTGTTTTTAATAATTCCTATTTATTAGAAAAGTTGCTATTAGTTTGAATGTTTCTTCTCCATGATCCACGATCTAGAGTTAAACGTGGAATGTTTATTTTTTCAGTTTTTTTTTCCCTTTCTTTGTAAGGCTATAAGTCAACCAGTTAGCATTTTGGGAATAACAACGAGAATTATTCTACATTTCTTGTAGAGTTGTGTGCTAAGTCATTTACATCCAACAAATTTGGTATCAGAGCCCAATGAAACGCAGCTTCCTTAGTGAGATTGAGATTGAAGAAGTGTGAAACACAAGTGAGAGTGTCAAGAAAATATTCTGAAAGAGTTTTTTTGCTATGGCAACAGATAGTAGCTTTGTTCAACCTACCATACCTCGGTTTGATGGTTTTTATGAACATTGGTCAATGTTGATGGAGAATTTTCTGAGATCGAAGGAATATTGGAGCTTGATTGAAACTGGAATTCCCACATATGCAGATGGAGCTCAACCTACAGCAGTAGAATGCAAAGCCATTGAAGAGGCAAAACTCAAAGATCTAAAAGTTAAGAATTATCTGTTTCAAGCCATTGACAGAACCATCATTGAAACTATCCTCAACAAGGAGACATCCAAGAACATTTAGGATTCAATGAAGCAGAAGTATCAAAGATCTACAAAAGTGAAACAAGCTCAGCTGCAAGCACTTCGCAGAGAATTTGAGATACTGCAGATGAAGGGAGGAGAAACTGTAGATCAATACTTTGCTTGAACATTAACCATTGCCAATAAGATTAAAGCACAGGGTGAAAACATGAGCAAATTGTAATTATCGAGAAGATTTTGAGATCAATGACTTCAAAATTCAACTATGTAGTTTGCTCTATCGAAGAATCTCACAACCTCACCATGATGAGCATCAATGAGCTTCAGATTAGTTTGATTGTTCATGAGCAAAGGATGCAAACTCCTTCAGTAGAATAGCAGGTTCTTAAGGTGATACATGAAGACAGAAGTGGAGCAAGGGGCAGAGGAAGATGAGACTTTCGTGGTAGAGGAAGATGACCATTCAACAAAGCTTTGGTGGAATGCTACAATTGCCACAAATTAGTACATTTTCAATATGAATGTCCTGAATGGAAACGAGGTGCCAATTATGCAGAATTAGATGAAAGTGAATAAATGCTCTTGATGGCAGATGTTGACTCCAATGATGACAAGAGAAAGGAGGTTTGGTTTCTCAACTCGGGATGTAGTAATCACATGAGTGGAAACAAGGAGTGGTTCATTGATATCGACGAACAATTTCGTCAATCGGTAAATCTTAGCAATGACACAAAGATGGCAGTAATTGGTAGAGGCAATGTCAAATTTCATGTCAATGGAATTACACAAGTCATCACAGATGTGTATTATGTGCCAGAATTAAAAAATAACATCCTGAGCATTGGCCAATTGCAAGAAAAATGAGCTGCAATACTGATTAAAGATGGGGTGTGTGGAGTTTATCATTTAAGGAAAGGGTGATCATGCAAACTCCAATGTCCACCAACAGAATGTTTATCATTTTAGTGACCATGATGCCTACAATCTCAAATTGTTTCTGAAGATAACACACATCTGTGGCATTGTCGCTATGGGCATCTCAGTTTTAAGGGATTGAAGAACTTGCAACATAAAGAGATGGTGAAGGGGTTACCTGCAATGAAGATGCCGAGTAAGCTATGCAAAGATTGTATGATAGGGAAGCAACACAGGAATTATATACCAAAGAAAAGCTTGTGGTGAGCTATACACAAGCTGCAACTGGTGCATTCAAATCTCCGTGGACCTATCACACCGGCTTCAAGTAGTGGAAAGAGGTATCTAATCACTTTCATTGATGATTACAGTCAAAAGATATGGGTTTCTTTTCTGTCCGAGAAGTCTCAAGCACTTGAAGCCTTCAAGATATTCAAAAGCTCTGTTGAAAAAGAAACAAGTTGCTCCATTCAAGGTCTTCGATTAGATAGGGGAGGAGAATTCACCTCGCATGAGTTTACTGCATTTTGTAGTACACATGGCATAACCAGACAATCAACAGCAGCCTATACTCCTCAACAGATCGGAGTGGCTAAGAGAAAAAATCGAACCATTATGAATATGGTTTGAAGCATGCTGTCCAAGAAGAGTGTTCCAAAATGTTTTTGGCTTGAAGCAGTTAATTGGACTGTCCATATTCTTAATCGATGTCCAACATTAGCAATCAAAGACAAGACACCCGAGGAAGCATGGAGCAACCACAAACTAACGATTCACTATTTCGGAGTATTTGGTTGTGTTGCTCATGTCCTTGTACCCAAAGCAACGAGGAAGAAACTTGATGATAAAAGCATTAAGTGTGTCATGCTGGAATGAGTGCAGAATCCAAAGCCTATCATCTCTATGATCCTTCAACAAACCGAACTGTAATAAGCAGAGATGTTGAATTTGAAGAAGATAAGTGCTGGGATTGGGGAAGAAGTGCTGAAGTAGTAAATTCAGATGTGTTAGACTGGGGAGAAAGTGAGGAAGAAAGAAGTGATGATGCCTCTCAAAGTGAAGAAGAAGGTGTGGAAACAAAAAATGAAGAGGGAGAAGCTGCCTCAAATGATCCATCAAGAGCTGCCTCAAATGAGCCATGAAGCTCAAGTCAGTCTTTGAGGGATAATCAAGAAGTAGAGAGGACAAGAAATCAATCTAAAATTCAACAAACGGCAAGAGGATAAGGAGCCAACCCGTTTGGATGGAAGACTTCATAAGTGGAGAAGGTTTGTCCGAAGAGGAATACCTAACCAATTTTATGTTGTTTGCCTCTGTAGCTGATCCAACCACATTTGAAGAAGCAAAAAAAAGTGCTGGATGGAGAAAGGCAATGGATCAAGAAATAGCAGCAATTGAGAAAAATAACACCTGAGAATTGACTACCTTACCTATTGGGGGTAAAGACCATTGAAGTCAAAAGGATTTTCAAGACAAAATTGAATGAAAATGGAGTTGTTGAGAAGTACAAAGCCAGACTTGTGGCTAAGGGCTATGTTAAAAAATATAGGATTGATTACAAGGAATTTTTTGCTCCAGTGGCTCGTTAGGACACAATTCGAATGGTGATTGCTCTTGCTGCTCAAAGAGGCTGGACAGTGTATCAATTAGATGTGAAGAGTACATTCTTGCATGGGGAACTCAATGAGGCAATCTATATTGATCGACCACAAGGGTATGTGAAGCGAGGAGATGAATTGAAGGTTTATAAATTGAAGAAATCTTTGTACGGGCTCAAACAGGCTCCTCGAGCATGGTATAGTCGAATTGAAGCTTACTTCTTTAAACAAGGCTTTGAAAGATGTCCACATGAACATACTTTGTTTGTGAAACAAAGTGAAGGAGGTAATATTCTCATATTAGTTTGTATGTTGAAGATCTCATATTTACCGGTAATAATGAGAATATGTTTGAAGAATTTAAAGAATCCATGAAAAAGGAGTTTAATATGTCCGATCTGGGTAAGATGCGTTATTTTCTTGGAGTTGAGGTAGTCCAAAATAAAATGGAATTTATCTTAGTCAGAAAAAATATGCAAATGAGGTGTTGGACAGGTTTGGAATGGAAGAGAGCAATCCTTCTAAAATTCCTATTGTTCCTGGATGCAAGTTGACCAAGGATGAGAATGGATGAAAGTTTATGAAACTGAGTATAAACAGGTAATTGGCTGCTTGATGTATTTGGCAGCCACACGACCTGATCCTATGTATGTTATGAGCTTAGTGAGCCACAACATGGGGTGTCCAACAGAGTTACATATGCAAGAAGTAACAAGGGTGCTCAGATATCTCAAGGGAATAGTAGATTTGGGGCTTCTGTGCAAGAGGAATGGAACGGAGAAGCTGGAAGCATTCACTGAAAGTGATTATGCAGGGGACTTGGATGATCAAAGGAGTACATCATGGTATGTTTTTATGCTCAGTTCTTGTGCAGTTTCATGGTCCTCTAAAAAGCAACCAGTGGTCACATTGTCTACAACTGAAGCTGAATTTTTATAGCTGCTGCCTCTTGGGCTTGCTAAGGAGTTTAGATGCGAAGAGTTCTTGAAAAACTTGGTCATGCTCAAAATGAAAGCACGGTTATTCACTGTGACAACAGTTCCACTATTAAGCTATCCAAAAATCCAATACTTCATGGTCGGAGCAAGCATATAGATATCCATTTTCATTCCCTTCGTGACCTTACCAAAGATGGAACAGTAGAGCTAGTGTATTGTAGCACTCAAAATCAGATAGCAAACATCATGACAAAACCGTTAAAGCTTGAAGTTTTTGAAACACTACGTGAAGGACTTGGGATGTGCAGAGTACCAGAATAAACTAATTGCAATTGTACAATCAGTTTAAGGGAGGATATGTTGAGTCATTAGAGTTTGTTTTTAATAATTCCTATTTATTAGGAAAGTAGCTATTAGTTTGAATGTTTCTTCTCCATGATCTACGATCTAGAGCTAAAAGTCGAATGTTTGTTTTTTCAGTTTTTCCCTTTGTTTGTAAGGCTATAAGTCAACCAGATAGCATTTTGGGAATAACAACGAGAATTATTCTACAATTCTTGCAGAGTTGTGTGTTAAGTCCTTTACTCCCAACAATTATTGTGCTATATATATATATACACGCACGCACGAAGAGAGACATAAAATATTCATACCTTATGTCAAATGGGACAGACAAGAAGTGAATATTTCGTTCACTTCTTTTCTTCAATTATATATACATATTTGGTTAATTTGTTTAGATTTTATGACTTCAGAAAAATACATTCTTGGTAGTCCTTCATTTTAACAATTAAATTTTAATTTTATATTAACATTAAGAACTTATTTAATACTGAGTATTGAGACTTGTGAAGTAAGATTTTATGCATTTTTTTCCTTAATATTGTTAAGCACTTTGACACGCATTCGAATAGAGGAATTTGAGAAAATGTATTCAGTATGGATGTCAACAACGTGGAAAAGGGTGAAAAGTATTTTCATTTCTCGTTCTGTTTACTTGTTCATTTATTTTTATTTTATATTCAGTTCAAATTTAGAATATATAAAATATGAAATAGAAATAATAGTCATTTAAGTTTGAGATGGAAAGTTGTTCCCGTTCGCCATTCCTATCTTTGTCTCGATCCAATTTCTCTACTGAGCAAATTGACAAAAAACGAATGAGATGAACGATACATTTTGGCATCCCTATATTAAAAAACAAACATATTTATCCACGGATTATGTCATTTGTACACTCATTTGTTACATCATTATTGACGTTTGTATTGTTGTCAACAAATAAATTGAATGAAAAAACTACTTTTTCTTAAAACTATCTAATATGTATAAACAATGGTGTACAAGTATGATGGTTTAGAATAATGCTACTTAAAAAGGGATTGCATCACTAAGCATGGCATAAAACTTTATGTAAAACATTTGGTACACGTAGCATCTTCATCCACCCAATAGGGGACCGCCACATGTTGACTATGTAAAACTTTATGTAATTTATTTGGTACACATAGATTAATTCTTAGAATAATGCTATTCAAAGAAGGATTGCAAACATGTGATTTGATAGGTGCTGAGTTGTCGACATGTGTGGGTAATTTTTATTTTTATTTTTTCCCTTTTTCAATCTCTACAATAGCAACGTTGTGCCACATGTTCTCCTATTTTTTTTTAACCTTGTCATTAGGTTTGTTTGTGCAGTGTTATTGGGATTTTTATCCACACTCAAACTCAAAAGCAAAACATTTTTTTTTGTCAACTAACGATCAAATGGGCAGTTTTCATCCATTTGGACATCAGCTGTTAATTTTTCAAATGTTCGAGACCTCCACTGGCACAAACTGAAGGCTAGGGTAAAATCTACAAAAAAAAATGAAATGATAGGGACCGCAGCAACAATTATCCCATTAATAAACAAACATGTTTATCCACTAATTATGCCATCTACTTATGTTTTTACACCATTGTTGACGTTTATATTGTTGTCAACAAATAATTGGATGAAAAAAAATTAATTTTTTTAAAACTATCTAATGTATAAAAAATGGTGTACACCAAACATGATTGTTTAGAATAATGCTACTAAAAATGGGATTGCAAACAGGTGTTGAGTTGTCGCACCTGTGTGAGTAATTTTTATTTTTTAAATTGCTCAATAATAATGTTGTGCCATGTGTTCCCCTATTTTTTAATCTTGGCATTGAGTGGGTTGATTTTTTATCCACACTCAAACTCAAAAGAATAAAACTCAAAAAGTAAAACAATTGACAACGCAGCCACGCGTGTCTCACGATTCTAAGACACGAAGCTTAAAGCCACGTGCACGTTACAACGAACTAACTTACAAATAACATAAAGGGTCCTGTCCTGTCCATATCTAACGTGGTCGAAATAAAAGCCATAAATTTCTCTTGAAATTAAGCTTTCATGAATTTATTGGAATTCGAAAATATAATAATTATTTCTACCCACGTTATGTAAAAAAATAAAAAATAAAATACCAAGCAATATGGATTTTTTAATTAGATTTGCTGTTTTAATAAAATCTAATTTATGAAAATAGAAGAAAGCAATCGATAAGTGTGTGGATCAAAAATTGGGGATTATCCAAAAAATTATTTTAAATATTTTGAGGAGCAATTAAATGACTTGTAAGAATTTCACGTAAAAATATCAATAGATTGAATAAGACTACATGTATATAATGATTGTATATAGAGATGTACATAACACTCACAAGGGGATGTGGTCTACTCGAATATTTTATTCGAGTGGACCCCACCTATGTGAGTATTATGTATACCACTATGTACATAAATTATGTATATCAAGCATATCTCTTGAGAAAATTTACCGCTCTCTTTGTATTACATAGTTTTCTTGTCGAAATTGATGTCTAAATATTTTTGTAATATGATGATTTCTCTGATTATGTATTGGAATTTTGGCTTCTTGGTTTATGTTATGTACGTTTCAAATTCAGTATTCAATTCCTAACAAAGATAAACGTAGCATTTTCATGATTCACTTGAGACGATAACGTGTCTATACAAATACGATACGGTATACCTCAATAAACCAATCTTCTTCTTTTTCTTTTTCTTTTTCTTTTTATTTAAGAATTTTGGTATTAAAAGTCGCTATCAACATCAAGAATTTGGCAAACACTTCTAAGAATATAGCCAATTGAATTTTCAAAAATGGCGAAATGGACGATAATTTTGTGTCTTGGTCTAGAGTTTGCCCATTGTTTGCGCTGCTTCATACAATAGGAGTAGAGTATATTACTATATTAGCAACTAATACAATTTGCTTTATGTATTATACAATACTAAATACTATAAATTAGTGGAAAAATAGACGCGTGGTTGGTACCACTAAAATATCTAAATTAAAATTAACAATTAACTTTAATCACATATTTGATAGAATCCACAACTTTTCAATCATACATTCTATCAAATTTTATCAAAATCTGCTAAAAATCTAATTTTAATCTTTACCAAACATTGGCTACATATTATTCACAGTTATAAACTTATAATTATGGATTGACGTTGGTCGTTAAAAATTCAAACGAGAGTTTAATCATGTATGTTGAGGAGCTTTTTACCTTGGTATAAAGTATACGGTGGAAATAGTCATACTTAATCATTTTCAATTGAAAAGTCATTTATATACCAATCTAAAATATCTTTATTTAAGAGATTTTCTTCCTTTTAGACGGCGTGATATTTTAAACCGAGTTGGAGTCTTTAGTTGACCTAGTGAGTCATTTCTATTATGACGAAATGTTGAAACCAATCCTACATTTTTGTTGCTGTGAAATAAGGAGAAAAGGGATTCGACAAGAATATGAGAAAAGCAAGGAGGTCAACCTCTTTAAAATATAAAACATGGATTCTGACAATGCAATGTAGTTAGACTCTCGTGTCGATCCAAATGAATCATCATTTCTAAGAAGGTCAATCTTTGCCTGCTAGCAAGAGGAAAGTAAGTTACAAATTTTACGAATAACAGCGTGGAATAAGGTTTCATAGAGGGAGTTGGAGGAAACTAGGGCACGGATGTTGGAAGAGAGGACGTTGTGAAGGCGAGTTCTCGGGCAGGGACAATAGAGACCACGAAGAGGATGTGGGACTGCAGTAGGGATTGGTCAAGGCAGTGAACTAGTAGGACAATAGAGGTTGCGAGGAGGTGGGATCGGGGACGGCATGGCTCAAGGCATTAACTAGTTGTGGGAGTAGAAGAAGGTGAAATTTGAAGAATAAATAAAATAACAATTTTAGAAGTATAAGGTTAGTTTTATGAAATTTGTAAAAGCGAAAGTCTTTTTTTTTTTATGAATTGTGCTTTTAGTTTAGGCATTTTATGCAAATTTCTCTTCATATAACTTGTAAATACAACTCTAAAAGTTTTATTTTTTAAAATGAATATTCGTAATTAGGTGGGACCAAGTTAATACCAAGCATAGAATAATTAAATATACAAATAAAAAAGAAAAAAATATATATAATGAAACCAAAGCATATATACAACTAAAAACATGGACAAGACATAATCCTGAAATGGCCATAGAGAGACAAGAAAGCAAAATAATTCATACAATTGATTGGATAACATTTCCGAGCAATTTATTTCATAATATCTTGATATTGCTGGGACTTTCAAATCGTTCACGTGTTAGGCTTTTACCAAAATAATGAGTCTATTTTGTATGTGAACATTACAAAAAGACGTGCTATATATATGTTATAATAATTGGAATTATTTATAGTGTGAATTGGAATACGTGCCTCTTCAATTGTAAAGAGTCATGTAGTTTAGAATGGATATGACTATTTAAAATGTGTATACTGTACCATTTAATGTGAAAAAGTGAGGTCTATGTCAAAAGATGCTGTCTTTCAATGATAAGGTATATCCTATACCATTTAATATGAAAATGTGTGGTCTATGTTTAGAGATGCAACCTTGCAAACAAATCACTTGAAAATCTATAAATAGAGACATTTAGTTCTATTTGTTTCCTGCAACAAATCAATTCTAATTATTATTGATTTCTAACTATATATCTCCTTGCTTAAAAAATCTAATTTCTTTTGTTTTGCTGAAATAAAATTCCGTTCGAATATTTAATTTGTGTCTATTTCATTCAAAAAGAATATTGTCTATACTTTGGTTCAATCAGTAAAGATTGGTATAGTGCAACACCTACTTTGAAAAGAAGTGTTATATCTTGAAAGACAGATGTCCAATTATCCTGTTTGCACCAGTGCAGGGGACGAAATTTATTTTGAAGAGATTTACTACGGTATACCTCGCTTCATCGTCACTCTTAATTTTATATATTTTTTTTTTATTGTACTTGTCATTAATTTGACAACATTTAAATAAATAAATAAATATATTAACTCTTATATAATAATTTAACTTTGAAAGGATGGGATTTAGCTATATTGATTTCAGATATATTGACAAATTTTATTAAAGAAAAAAGTATAAAACATTGAAACCAGATAATATTTGACAACAGCTGGTTTTATACATTTTTCTGATTTCTTGAGCTCCATATTGTGCCTATAACTAAATCAAGACATCTTTTAGCACATTTTAACCTACTTCAACCATTTTTGCTAATCGTGAATTTGTCAATGCCATTTTGAGCAGGAAATAGAGCGACATAAGTTTTTCAATATGTTGTAATCATATATTGAAGGGTTGGATGTATTGACGGTCATTGAACTTTTAATGAACATGAAATCGGGTTATTATACTTTAATTTTGAGCAATCATGTCACCCAACTTTGGTCTGCATCGAACCATGATCACTCTATCTATTGTTGTCAATCTAGTAATACACTGACGTGGATGTTAAAACTGATGGAGGGATAATGTGTATGTCCCCGTCACACGACATTCCACATCATCCACTTTAAAATGCATTTTTAAAAAATTCTCAATCAAAATAAAAAATATTTGTTGCCTCATTAAACAATATACATCGAGGAAGAGAAAACATTAGTAATCGTTTTTCTTCTTTTCATGCACGTCATCTCTCCATTAATTTTAACGTCTACATCAAAATAGCATATTGGTTAAGAGTGATGGTGATACAAATCATAATTGAGTGACCTGATTGCTCGAAATAAAAGATAGTGATCAAATTTCACATTTAATGAAAGTTTAGTGGCTGACGATGCATCTAACTCTATATTGAAAAACGTGTTGATTCATATAGCCCTTGTTTGACACCCATTTTGAAGAAAAAATTAATTTGGAATAGTGATTGATGGAAGAATGTGTGGTTAAAAAGTAAGGAGAATTTTTTGGTTTATGTGTAATATTATTTTATTGATAGAATATGTGGTTGAAATGAAGAATGAGAAAAAAATGGATGCCAAACAAGGGCATAATTGACTTTTTAAATTTTTATTTTTATGTTATAAAGATCAATTAGAATTTGTTTTTAGACTCCTCTTTTTGAAAGGGGTAATAATATACTGGTTAAACAAGTATTTAAATTATTCAAAATATTAAGAATTTAATTTTTAATTATTTTGTTATTATTTTAAGTGAAATATTGGGAGAGAAACTCCATCATAATCTCAAACATGGAGAGGGAATTGAATTATTCACACATCTTTCGTCCCACGAGAGTCTTTAATTTCAAAACCTTCTTTCCGTCGTCACTTAGTCAAGATATTGAAGGCAATTGTGTCTCACTTTCAATTTTCATCAAAATGTGACTTTGCATTCATCAAGAATTCATGCAAACTACGCTATGTGAAGGTGAGACTGCTAAATATTTTAAGAATTTTATTTGTAATGTAAATGGTTCGACAAAGCATTTAGCACCATATACAGTGCATCTTTGAGACCATGAATTCCCGTCACCTCAGTTGTGGCCTAGTATAATGGAAAAAGCTACTGGTACATCAGC
>CAIGRS010039426.1:0-13244 GCA_903798395.1 Fraxinus floribunda | reverse complement strand
AAAACTTTTCATAACTTTTCCACCACAGATTCTTCCATCAATCACTATTCTAAAAAATTATATCTTCAAAAAATGGGTTTCAAACATACCCATAATATGATTTTGGGAGAAAATGTATTTTGGAATAGTGACTTTTTGGAGAATCTGTTATATTATTTTATGGAAGGATGTTGGTTGAAAATGAATTTTGAAAAAATGTATTTTGGAAATAATGGAGCCCAAGCAAGAGCTAAACAGATAATAAAATTGACCTATGTTGCAATTGATTTATGAATAGCATACCAAGAATCTTTGGTTATGATTCTACCTTGAGAAGCTTAGTGATGGCACTGTGACGCTTTGTGCATCACTTTCTTTGTTTTAAGCCACATAAAACTTGAAGATCAAATAGATATTCTCTAGAAAGTGGTGAATTTTCTCCAGAATGGAGAAAAGATTGAATAAACTTAGCTATTGTGGTGGGATTAGCTCGTGATTTTCTCTCTTTGTGGTGCCTTTTGAACCATCAAACTCTATGTTAAGTTTTCTCATATTGCTGGAGGTCACGTTTTACTTGCACGAGGTAAAAGGGGACTTGGGATGCTCCTCACTTGTGTCACGTGGTCTTTCTTGAAGGAAAAAGAATAGGGAGTCTTGCAAGAGACTGGAATTTCCAAAGTTGAAACACCTTTCCTTCCCTTGGGACAGACTTCTTTTCGTTCTCACCTGTATTTACAAATGACCAATCATGTTCTTGTGTTTTTCTCAAAGGTTCCTTTCAAACATGAGATGTTTCAAAGATAGTTTGTCTTGTAGTAGACATATGCACATTGTTCATGGTTCACAATCACATACATAGTCGATTTGTCCATCTATTGAGATGAGGGATACACTGTGTGGTATTCCCTACTCTTGGACACTAATAAAATGGTTTGTAAGTTCATAATTTATTTTCAGATAACAAGTTAAATGTTTACTTATTTTTAATTCTCTGATCGTTTGTTCTCTTTAGCACCGAAAGTATGCTGGACAACAGTCTGATGATTTGATGTTCAACAGGATCCTCCTGAAAATGCTGTTGTCACTATGTGCGGACATGTTTTCTGCTATCAGTGTGTCAACGAGTTTTTGACAGGGGAAGACAGTACATGCCCAGCCCCTGAATGTAAAGAACAACTTGGAGCTGATGTTGTATATTCAAAACCTACCTTGTGGAGATGTATCTCTAGTGATACTGAGAATGATGTCCCTTTCTCATCAGAACTTGATGAGAATTCTATGGTTCTCCACAAGGATTACCTCTCCTCTAAAATCAAAGCAGTTTTAGAGATTCTCAGGTCACATTGCAAACCCAAGACCAGCAGCAGTGCTTCATCTTCAGGTATAGGTTACCTAGCTGCAGATACTGACGGACCTGAAAAAGCTATTGTTTTCTCCCAGTGGACTGGCATGTTGAACTTAGTTGAGGAGTCCCTGAAGGATTCTTGTATAAGTTACCGGAGGCTTGATGGTACAATGACTCTACTTGCGAGAGACAGGGCTGTCAAAGATTTCAATACCATACCCGAAGTTCGATTCCTATCTCTTTGTTACTCGGTTTTTCTAGCTTTAATGAATTCATTGTTTCACTCCGCGGTTGATGTGACTATCAAAATGTTCATCAGTATCTATTTGGACATATAGTTCTCACTTGTCAGCTCTTATATTATGTTGATAATTGCCCTTTAATATTGATATAATGCTTGTTGTGTTATCAATCCTTTATCCTTTTGTATGCAAAATAACCTACAATATTATCTTTAAAATGAAGATATGTTTTGGTTTTGTACATTCTGATTAGCAAATAAATATAACTATTAGCCATTAAATTCTATAACTTGGAACATAAATCTGATTAAATGCTAATGATCATACAGTGTGGATCTATTGGATGAACCTGTGGACCATTCTTTGAGTGGAAAGTTACAGTATAACTTCAATGGCAGATGCATCAGCAAGCATATGGGAATTTAGAGGTGTTAAGACGGAGAATAGAAGTGATCCTGTTAAATAGTTGTTTATTTGCACATATAACTTTATCCAGTGGTATTTGATGACTTTTACTTGTTAAGGCACTTGGCAAACAAATGTTAACTTCTTCCGTTTATTGAATATTCATTGGTCTTCTTAATTATTTTGAAGAGAGTGACATAATCTTATCCTCAGTTGTATTATTGTGTGCTTTGCACAAATTATTGTGATATCAACGATGTTGAGCTATGGAATGATAGCCAGTTGTCACTTTAAGCTTATGATGAGAGTGAAACCTTTTTTTATCTTTACATGCTGACCAACAAATCCTTGTTCATAAAGTGTTCAGTTTTCTTGGCTAGTGATCACCGCGGTCCAATCTAGGTTACAATTAATTGCTAGTAGTAGTCAATGCCCCGTGAATACCTAAGGCTTTTTATCTATTAATATTAATGAATTGTTTTCCATTAAACCGTAGTTTGTGCTCTTGAGAAATGAGAAGGATAGAGTGGTGGAGTTGCTGGTAGTCAGGAATTTGTTGATGGGATCATGGGCAGAGAAAGAGGAAGGGTAAAGGAGTGAGATGTGTGACCATGATGATGGACGGGGCTAGTTTGGACATTTCGTGACTAGAAGTGTGAAAATCTTGGACTGTTCTAAATTAGAGTGTGAACTTACGGATATACCTTTTCGGAATTCCAAGTTCACATCATCTAATTTCAGAGAAAAGGTGGTCTCTTATAAATCAGATATGTTCATAGTTTATTTAGGTTGGCAGGAGTTGTGCCCACATGTAAATTTGGAGGTTGGTGTGAGTGTGGCATCCAGACATTTCCAATTCTTACTTTTTTCTTTAGGGTCCCACTCATTCCAGACGTGGAAGCATCTTGTTATGACATCCTAAGTTTAGACGGTAGCGTGTCGCAAAGGTTTGCGATTGGTGGGAGGCCTCAAAGTGCAAAGTTGAAGCTGCTTGGGAATTGACTCTGGTTTTAAAATGTAGAAGTCTGTGGGAATCAGAGGATTGATAGAGCCTAAAGGCAATAACTTATGTAGGTTGGAGGTTGTAGATCAATTAGATAACGAGGGCAACCTGATTGAAGAGCTCAGGAAGGAATGTTATCTATTGAGAAAAAGGCTAGAAGAGATAATCTTCAAGGAGTTGATCTATTGGAGACAAAATAAATTTTAAGTTTAGATGGTTTAAAGAGGGAGATACAAGTTCTAGGTTAGTTCAGAGATTGATGAGTTTTTGGAAGTCTAAGAGCATGATCACAATGGAAGGCAAAGGCGTGGGTATGAATTCTTGGTACGGACGAAGATGAGAGTGGAAGTGGGAGTGGGGGGTTTGGAATGGTTTCCTATTTTGAGGGATATGGATATAATGACTTCTCTTTGGGATATTAGAATGGTGTCCTCCACCTCATGTTATTCGGTCATAGTTAATGGCACCCAAGAGTAAAGTGTCTCATCCCTAAAATTGATTTCCCTCTGAACTTTTCCCCCAAAGAGAAGTTCGTGGAAGAAAAACTTGTTTTCAGAGAGTGACTTCAAAGGTGATGAACAATCTTAAACTCAAGATTATAGTAACTATAACCTTTTTCTAGGAGAGTATCCCAAAAATACATTTGATAGCCCGTGGTCTGTATTTTCTAGATAATTGTGCTCATGGAAACCACTAGAACAGAAGAGTTTAAGAGGACTTGAAATGAAGAGTTGGTAGATATGGGTCTTCACTAAAGGGGTTTGAATTCAGAATGTGTATAGGCATGCGATTTAATCAAATACGCTGTTCCTTCCCAAAATTGTTTTGGTACCCTAGTTGTAAACACAAGGGATCATGTGACTTTGAATCATGACCGTGTTTTCTCTTGGAAATACCATTTTGCTAGCACGTCAACAAGAAGATGATTATTGATGAACATTTCCATTCTGTGAGAGAAAATTTGGCCTAGATATTATAAAATACTCCATCCCATAATCATTTCTTATAACCCTACTTTGTGCTCCAAATTTGTTTTTCACTGTGGCAACAACATTTTGGCTTATATTTTTTTTTTCAGAAAATAGACCCTACAAAATTGTGTGATCATAAATTAGTTTTTCTTAAATATTTTTTTACTTATATGTGCTTCATGCGCCCATTTAGGGAATGTTTAATGACGGTACTCTTGGTACATGTATGGCATCCGTTTCTAATCTAGACTGTTAATGGGTCTAATTGCCCCTTGTATGTTTTCATGACGTATTATATTAGACATGCTTTGAGATGCCAATTTGGTTTCCTTGGTGTACCACGTCTCATTTTGAGCTTGTCTTTGTACCTTGCTTTGCTGACTCCAGTGGACTGTTTCCTCACATAAGAATTGGGTTTTGCAGGTGTCGGTTATGTTGATGTCGCTAAAAGCTGGAAATCTTGGTCTAAACATGGTTGCAGCTTGTCGCGTAATCCTTTTGGATCTTTGGTGGAATCCTACAACTGAAGATCAGGCTGTTGATCGAGCCCACAGAATAGGACAGACGCGTGAAGTTACTGTATCACGGTTAACCATTAAGGACACTGTGGAAGATCGAATTTTAGCTCTTCAGGTAGTTTATATTTTGTATGATTTACCAGTTGATCCATTTACTTGTTATCTTCAGGCCAGTGTGGTGGTTAGAGATTATGCAAGAAAGTGGAAAAAAGCTATATTACGATTATTTCGGATCTTTCATGTTTTCCTGATCTATCTGATAATTCCCTCTTTAATATTCTCATTTATTGGATGACATCATTTTTTCCCTCTTAACCGCGTCATTTATATATATCACGCATTAATTTTCTCAGGGCTTGTTTACTCAATCCAACACAACTTAGCCTCACTCCATATTTAAGCTGATCGTGTCTGTTTCCTCCATTTTGCTCGAGTAGAGTAATTGCTTCCTATACTACTTAAGTACTGTATTTCATTTAAAATATAATTCATGGTATTTATTTGATCTTTGCATGTCTCAGGGTTGCGCCTTTCTTGTGCAGAAAATAGTCTGTTCTATGACTTGAAATCATCTCGATCAATATTCTTTTTGTTAATCTTCTAAGGTTTTTTACCATTTCAAAGATATGCTAATATTCATATTTTATTGTTTTCTTATTTTATCAATTTCCCATGCCAACCTTCTCATCTCAGCTAGCTCTCGTTACATAAAACATTCTCCATTCAGTGATATGGCCGATCCTTGTTGCAAACCACATTTTTCCATTCAGTTTAACAGGGACTCATGAACACTTCTCCATAGCCCGTTAAAACTCACTTGCACAAAGTTTCATCTCTATGAATTTTTGAGCCCAAAACCCTAAATATCCTTTCTTGATGTATATATTTTAGCTCTATTATTGCTTCACTCTCAAGACTTGTATTGCAATGTTGACTAAGAGTACATCCTTTGTGACTACTAACCAGACCACCTTCTTGGCTGACATTTCACATATATCCCCAAATCTAATTAATGTTAATCCCCTCTTCAGCTTCCTGTATCAGAGCAAATAACATGCCTACCTTATCTAAATCTAATATGCATGCGTAGGTGAACAGGAACTCTTTAACTCCACTCTTTATGTTCAATTCTCCAATTTTCATTCCTAAGGTTTGTTGACCCCGATTATCAAATATGCTTTCCTTTTAGGTACTTGTTTAGTTCATGTAAAAAGTAGCGCGCTGTTGCAATTCTAAGCATCATTTTTTGAGAAAATGTAGACAAAAACCTAAAGCTTTCTTGAATTTGATTTCTTTTTTCATTCCAATTACTCATCTTTCCCATTTAATTTTATTTTTGAAACACAGTAGAATGCTATAAAAGTATTTAAGCAATACATCATCTGTTGAATTTTTTATCTATATCTCGTTTCATTTTCTATATAACATTTGAGGTTGACAATGAAAATTAAAATACATTTAATGAGTGCTTTTGTCAATTTATATTAATAGATTTGAATTATCTACTGTTTTCTTGTGCCTTCAGGATGACAAGAGAAAAATGATTGCATCCGCTTTTGGCGATGATCAAAGTGGTGGCACCGCAACTCGTCTGACAGTGGAAGATCTCACCTTTTTGTTTCAGGTATCTGATCAGTCAAGGCGGAACAAGGATACATCTTCAGAGCACTTTCAACGTGGCTCATTATAATGGGGCTTCGTGCATTTCCAAGGTAATACCAGAAGTAATCAGTTTTGTTCTCATCGATCTACAAATATTAGCACATATCATCATGTAAATATAAATCGTTTATGAAAATTGTAATGCCCATATCTTGGAACGTTCTCTGCTAATATTGTGCACTTAGATCGATGCTGGTTTTCTAGTATAAAGCCGCAGGTTTTGGGGTTTTAGTTGGTGGTTGAGGCAGTGTCAGGTTCCCAGTATGAATAGCTTCATTAGAAATTATAGTTGCTGCTGTCAATGTTCCAGTGGCTCATTTTGGACCTAACTGATATACTGTGGAGAGTTTAAATTGATGGGCTATGATCAATGTGCAGTGTTAATTCTAGTTTCAAATTTGCAGTGTTAAGTCTAGTTTCAAACTTTGTCAATTCTTAGCGTTAATTATGGTGTTTTGATCTTAACTGTACATTAAAAACACCTATAATGTCGTTCAGTTGTCGTACATAATCATACTTCGCGAATCTGAATGAAATTATACAAACATTTTGGATGTGGATTGCGGTGAACTTTGTATGAAATGGAGATGGCGATTGTGTCAATTATCCCAGAGTATTTCAATATCCTTTCCATAAACATGTCCTTGATTAAAACTATCGTGATAAATAGACTGAATAATCGTAGCATATTCTATTTTTAATCATGTAAATTCTTTTCGAATCATGTTACATGTACATAAATGTTGACATATTGATTTACACCTTGATGGGTTTGGCATATTTTGGTAACGCTTTTTTCAATGCATGATCAGATTTTTGACACGTAAGGAAATGTAATCCAAGGTGAAGAGAATAGGCGTGCAAGTAAATTAATACAAATTCTTTCAACTAAGCAAATATCGAGTGCAATTGCACTTCAAATATCTCGTAATTTGTTTAGTTTGAGATTGTATAATACGAGGAATATGGTGTACTCCAAAAGGCTGCAAGGAATTACAAGTAGACATAACCGGAGCAGAGAAATAGAGCTTTACAGAAAAATGAAAATATGTACCCCCCATACAAATCTCGTACATGAAAAATATGGTACATTGTCACATGCAACCCAATATTGTTAGCAGTGATGATGAATGCTGAACGGAGCTCAACTAATACTTTGGGTACCAAAACATACCTTTGATGCCCTCTGGATCGGGCTCAAAACCCAGATTCTGGTAGAATTCCACAACTGCATCAAACGTAAGAAACGATGTCGTTTTAGAAATTGACACCAGAACTTGAGACTCATTGGCATCTTAGACAAAGGGCTTGTAAAAATTATTGCAAGCTCTTCTCGACTGATTAATTATGTCAGTTGACCCCACTAGCCAAGTATTTGCAACAGACCATAATCTTGTTTATGTACCTTTACTATCTGCAAACAGCGAAATATTTCCAATGTCCCGTTGCAAGAGTGCTCTTATAAGCTTCTCAATGAGGGCTTTTCCTAGCCCTTGGCCCTACATAACCCGTAAATTGTCAAAACTACAGCCTCATAATTCAACAGTAATAAGAAAGAGCTAGACACATTTTAACGAAAACTACAGCTGCATTATCCAAAGGCAGAATCAACATCCATAAACGTGCAACAAAGATCCAGTGATGGCGCAGGATAGTAATAAAATTTATTTGAAGAACCATCAACAATTAATCTTTTCCTCACCGAACATGGAGTACTAGTAAGTAGGTTCTGTTTTAATTTTAAGTTGTCAATAGGCTTTTGTATAGATGGTTCTTCTAGAACTTCAAACCAGATTGTATGTTAATAAATACAAACAGAATCAACACAAAATATGAAGAAAGGAATGATAGCATCATCATGCTGACATTGTAATACATGCAGCCAAGAATGTCGAAAACTATTCCCAATATCTCACGAGGACACGCTCTATAGAATAGCCAAAAGATCATGGCCATGGCCAGTGGTAACTGGTAAGGATCCAAAGCCATGTAATGCAAAAAGGCATTTGTTAAAATTAGTTAAATAGCAAGCAGCGATATTAGTATAAGCTTGTACAAACGAGGGTCAATTATCCACATATAAATTATAACATTCGAGTACCTGATAGGAAGGATCAACAAGAACATCCCAAATTGTTGCATTGAAAGCATGGTCTGATGTAGCTCGGGCCATGCCTATCAGCTCCTTTTGGTCATTCCCCTCTGCCAAGCAACTTCCGCAAGTACACTAAGATGTCCGTCACTTAGTTTAAAAGAAACTGTAATACTCATTTACGTACGTTAAGAATAATTTACTAATAACACATCATAATAGACAGCCAGTCTGAGGAAAAGGTAATTCCAACAGAAAAAGCCTTTTACTAAATACCTTCTCCAGTTGATTTCTTTATGGAATGCAAAGTAGCCACCATGTAACTATTCCTCAGAGCAGCAGCTAGCTTTGTCAGTGGCCTCCGAGGCCAACCAACCTATCAAATTTAACAAGGAAATAAGCTATATATTGATTTATGTTTCCTCACAAAAAAATCAAAACTAGCCTCAAGCAAATAATTGGGGAGGAGCTGGACCACCAAATAGGTAAGCTAACTAAAATTCCAAATATTCACCATACTAGTATTTTGTGTATCAATTAGGATACGGGCAGTAAAGTCATACAAGTACAATCCAGATCAATTGAACATGATACAAATTAATTAATTTACAGTAAATTATTCCCATCCCTGATCATTTCTGTTCAACTCGAAGAAACTTTTTTTCCCACTTATCGATATTTGACTGAATGGTCTCCGTCTTCTGCTCCTACCCCAACCGAAATCTAAATAAGTAATGGGCTCAAACAATGAGAGAACCCCAATCAAAGAGTTTTATAAGCGTCCAAGCTATATGATGGGGTATTCCAAATTCCAACCAATCCAACTGAATCTTATATTATCTTGAACTTTTCTCAACAGGAAGAGGGTGAAATTCTTCCATTTGGCTCAGTATAAAATCATTTTGTACGCCACAAGTAAAGAAAGCTAGGCGACTTGAATATATTGAAATCTGAAATCTTGTTCTCAGGAGAAGATATTAATGAGAAACGGTGGATTTTCAGAGAATCCTGGCTTTAAGGAGGGTAACATATCTCTTAAAATGTTTATGGGTTCAAATTGACACTTCCAAACTCACGGCTGTTGAATTTAAATCCGAGATATATAAATAAATTCCAGGCTCAAATCTTGGGCCAACAAGGCCATATCCTTTGCAGTTGGGCGTAGCATGTGCAGTCTATTCTATCCTTTACTAAGTCTATCAGGATGATGTATTCCAGCTTCCCAAGAACGCTGGAAAGAGATTGATGAGGAGAAATTCTTCTGAAAAGATGTGGAGGGAATTCAGAGTTTAAAGTTACAATAAGGACTGTTGTCTTAAGGAGGGATGTTGGGGTTAAAATTGTCTCATAAATGGGAAAAGGCCTCCACAGAGAGACAGATAGCATATTTTCTCAAAATAATATATTGGAGTCCAGTTACCTAGGAACTTTTGGTGTGTTACACATGCAGCTACATTTTTCTCAAAATTTGAAAACTCAAGGAATGCACCAACTTGATATTTAAGCCTATTCTTGGGTCAAGGAGCAGAACATCATGGTGGTGGGACTAGGTTCCCTTCGGGTACCTTGGTTTCATCTCTATCAGAAAGCTTTACTGCAACACCGTGAAATATTTCATTTTGAGACTTAATATTATCAATTAAGTTATTGGTCCTTTAAGATAAAAAGTCCGGACCATGTATTGCCTGTATTGCCTAAGCCAAGTCAGTCCAAGCATGGTCCAATGCCTTTAACTCTTAAGCCCATACATGTTTTACTATAACTAAATTAATTTAGCAGTTTTTGCCTTTCAAATAATTTTATAGAATAAATAGAAGAAAAAGAAAAGTTCAACCGTCACCATATTTTGAGAATAGGACAGTTGAATTTATGAGATTTTCCCCACTTTCCAAGACTCTCCCATACATCTCCATCTCTCTCTCACTCTATCCCCTCTTTTTATCCCTGTATCCCTTATTTCTTTCACCCCTCTCTTATACACCCAAACATTCTCACACGTTTCTTTCCCCATTATCCCTCTCTCCATCCCTTATTTCTCTCACGCCTCTCTCATATTATTCTTCCCACTCTATCCCTTATTTCTCTCATCCCTCTCTCGTTCACCCTTACATTCTCACACATTTCTTTCTCACGATCTCTCTTATTAGCTCTCTCTCGCTCTCTCGCTCTCTCTCTCTCTCTCTCATACACAATCCCTCACTCTCTTTCACTCACTCACTCATTCTCATGGCATCGAAGGAGGCAAATAGAATTTCAGCAACTTTCCATTTTGGGCCAAGTTCACCTTTTTGCAATATTCGAGGTAGGACATATTATACGTGCAAGTTTGCTACCCTTTTACTATATAGTATTATTTCGTTCATCTCTATGTGAAATGCTAATTGACCATCGAGTCCTCTATAAAATGAAATGAGAAAACTACACAGAAATATTTTTACTAGAGCTATCACTTAATCACCGACTACTCTCGATGAAATGATTGCAAGAATTGTTGAGTTTTATGTGATAACGTAGTATATGGATGCATGTGTTCTACTAGGTATTTTAATACTCATTTTATTAAGCAATGTGTGGGGGGATATTCTTGTAAGTGTGACAATTAAGCCCCTGGTTTAGCTAAAAAAAATTCGGATTATTAGTAGATTTTAATAAAAGTTGATGAAATATGTAATTAAAAAGTTGATAAAAATTATGGGTCCATGATATGTGTGGTTGAAAATGAGTTTTAGAAAATGGGATCAAAATCATGGCTAAGTTTTTCTTTCACTTGTCAAATGAACTTGATTTCACAAGCTTGTAATTAATAAATTTTAGTTGGTTTTCAATCAATGCTTACTACATGACTTGAAATATGAATACTATATGCTTTAGCTTAATTAATCCAAAGTTTAGTATTAAGTAATAAGTTCTATAGTCTTGTCATATTTTACTTCCTAGGTGGTTTTGTCATATAAATATCGAGTGGTCTGCTTAGGAGATTTTAAATTATTACAATGTATTATCCGCTAAGTTATGAATAAAGTAAACTTTGTAACTCTCAAGTTGACTTTGAAATTTGGGGTGTTACATTTAATATCAAAATGGGATATTTAGTCTAGTCGAATCTTGTAGCTCTGGTGACCAGTGAAGATGGCTTGAATTAGTACTTCAACAATAAATGTTAATAGACCTTTCCCATTAATAACCTCTTATTGTAGAACAGAGCCACAGGTTTGGTTGACACAAGAAAAATTGGTCAATAGCTCAGAAGCAATCAATCAAAAATTGACAGTATGGTGTAGTTTGGTTCTCTAAGGTGGTAACTCTGTGCTGCCTTACACTGTGTTCCTTTTTGAATATTAATAATATTTTACCTTACTGAAAGAAAGTATAATAAGTGCAAATTACATGGAAGACAACGGGATTAGTTTAATAACCTTATCACATAAGGCTTGGAGATCATACACATCAACGTTCCCACCGGAAGAAAATATGATTTGTTCAACAGTATCATCAGGTAGGGTCCTCTCGACTAGAACAAACTCTTCAGGTAAGGGCTCCTCTTCTTCTTCAGTAGTGGAAGGTGGTTCTATAACTTGTGTTGTATTGTTCTTCAAAATCCTGCAAGACCGAATATACAGGCATTATTGTAGCTTTCCCATTTTGATTCAAACTCCAGACTTGACATGTTGAGATTTCTATATGGAGCGTAACATATACTAACTACAAAGACAAGCAGGAAGATAAACTGCTAGCGCTGTGGAATGTTAAGTGCCAAGCTTATCCAAGAAATACATGAACACCCTTTTTTAAGTGTTGTGATACTTTGATCAGGTTGAGATCAGTTGATATTGTCAATGTGTTGCTTTACACTGATTGTATGCAAATGCAAGAAGACATTCTGTGGATGTGTATGGTCACCATATCTGAAGTTTCCAAACCTCAAAAGCTTTAAATATAACGTAAATATAATTGACAATTAAGAATGATTATCAGAGATTTCCCTATACCCTGATCTGATGGAATCCCAAAAGCCAGCCTTCAGCTGAGAAACCTTTTGGTTCCTGCCTCCTGCAATCACCATAACATAGTTTTTCACTTCAGTGTCATGATCTTCAAATCACATTCATTAGTAGACCATTATGGTCAATGTCTTTGAAACTTTCTAAGCTTGGGTGGTCAAATTAAAGCTGAAGGGAATCCTACTAGGAATGTGATCAAATACATAAACTATACAGGCATCCATTTGAGCCTGAAATTGATAATGATCCACCAGTAGAAACATGATGATGTCTACTTTCACAACCACGAATGATTGAATGATATATTTTCAGTGCAGAATGTTTAACATGGAATTGAGGGGGCATTATAAATGTTTCGGCTCAATTGAATTCAGCTCTCCCACATATTAAAGAAGCCCACTTGTGGGGACAGAAAATTGATTGTCATACTATCCTTCCTACAAAACGAGGAACTTAGCTCCTATTCTTCAATCATAATTCATTTAGGAAAACAATTCTCTATGGGAAACCAAAAAAAAAAAAGCGTCGTAAGCAGTTGTTAGTATCACGAACCTCTCCCAAGCCGAAAATTCAGATTGAGTGGAAATTGCAAATTATAGAATACTTGACAGTGGCAATCAAGAGAAACTATTGGAGGGCATCTGCAAGCAAATATAACAAGATTATTACATAATGAGTTTCATGGATTTGAACAGCTTGGCTTTTGGAACTACTTACAATTTAAGCGCAGTGGGCAACACAACCGTGCAGTAATTTGGCATTTTTAGGGGTTTGATTGAAAATCAAAATTCTAAAATGCTATGTATGTAGAATTCTGTGTAATCTATACATACACAGGACGTGTACGTATACGTTTATCAGTGGATGAGGATTTGAAGCTAATCCAGATTCGAGGGTTTTTGATTTGCCCAGCAAGATGATTGGTGTGAGAGCTGGTTTGACTAAGCGTGTTAAATGGGCCGGGCAGGGCTCCTCGACTGGGCTCGGCCATCACGCGAGCGAGTGGAAATTAGACTAGACCATGTA
>CAIGRS010039393.1:0-12072 GCA_903798395.1 Fraxinus floribunda | reverse complement strand
CTTGTCACCTATACATTATTTGTACAAACCAAATAATTCATTCCTTTTGGAGCCATCTTATTAATCTCAGTATTTACTTTTAGCTGTTGGGACCAGAAATTAATAATCATAATAAATAGTGTCATGGATAGTGTACTTTTGGAAGTAAATAGAGTTTAATATTTATTAGGATAATTTTATTTGTATCGATAATGGTGTACCAAAAATGTTACACTCTCTCACATGCGCGCGAGACCCGCGTGAATAGAAAACTCTCAAATATATGGTCCCCACTCCTATTGTGAGTTTAGTAAAAGATCAGGTAAAAAAGAGATTGTACATGTAGCATTGTCGTATTTATTATATCAGATAAATTAATGCGACTATAAATCTATGTCAATTAGAAAAATAATGTTTTTTTTTTACAAGTAATTAGTTTTGACATGAATATAGGTTACAATGGAGTCAACACTCCCCCAATAAACGTCGAACTCTTGATTTATTCAGCAAAATGCACTGTTCCATTATACAAACTTACCACTTGTTGAGTTTATAGACACCACATATCTCCATATTTGTATGATATTGTCCACTTTAGGTCTAAGCTCTCATTGATTTGCTTTTGAGTTTTACCCCAAAATGTCTCATACCAATGGAGATTTTGTCCTACACTTATAAACTCATCATATTTTTCATGTCTAGCCAATAATGGACTTCTTTTACTCCCAACACAAACCAATAGATTTATTCATGGACTCGTGACTTAACATCAGTTTGACTTACTTAAAGGCAATTAATTAACTAATCATTTTTTGTAAAATGTTTATATGACGGTAAATTAGCTCATATTTGAGTCACATTAAAACTTTCATTCTCATTATTTTATTCATTTTCAACTACACATTTTTCAATAAAATAATATTTTTCATCACGTCAGTAATTTTTCTTTATTTTTAAACCATACATTCTCCATTAATCTACTATTTTAGAATACATTCTTCCAAAATAATGTGGCTCAATCACACCCTTATTACACATTCTAGAAAATAATTTCTTAATAGTAGAGAAAATCCATCAAATCACCAAAAAAAAAAGAAAAAAGAAAAAAAAAACCTAAAAAATACTAGAAGAAATCCTAAACTAACTATGGATTGGACTTTATATTATAGAGAATAAATTACCACCACCACTCGATGCCATGCAAGCCATGTTCAACATCAATGGAGCCCATATTCCACATTAATGTTGATTATTACCAATTGTGAGGTTTGGCTCCGTAGCCTGCTTCATTTGTGATAAATAACATTATTTTGTTTAGATAAATAATATTAAAATCTGATATTAGTCTGTACCAAATATGGTCTTAAGGTCTCAGATCACTTGAAGGGCGTTTGGTTTAACTACTATATTTATGGTAGATTCAAACAAGCGTCGTTATTGGAGAAAAAAGAAAATAATAATAGAAAAAAGAATTATAAGATAGTACTTGGAAGAATTTCAAAAATATATTAATGTAATAATCTAGGCCGTAGACTGGCCTCTGGACCTCTCTATAATCTAGAGATAGAAACATAGGGAATTTGGTGGCAGCGATGAAGTAGTGGGATGAAAGCCCTCTTTTTCTTATCTCTGGTCAAAGCTGGCATTTGTTCCTTCTTTCTCATCTCTCCTATTTACTCCTCCTCCTACTCTCTCTCTCTCTCTCTCGCTCACCTGCAATTTCTCAACAGTAGATTAAATCTCTTCTACTCTATCTGTAAGAGGGAAATTGAGATGTTTCAGTATCATCATACTATAACACAAACGCCGAAAGAGCCAGCAAGAGAGGTTGATGGTTGAATCTTCTTGCATACTTTCCATGGCTGCATCTCCGTCGTCTCTCGCCGGTGGAGAGAAGAAACACTGGTGGCTCACCAATAAAAAGGTAATTTTTTTCTAAAATTCAGTAGCTTGTATTGATATGTACGTGGAATAATATTGAAAATGTAATGCAGATGGTGGAGAGGTATGTGAGGGATGCGAAAATGCTGATTGCGACGGAGGAACAAAGAGAGACTGTGGCGGCTTTACGCCTGCTTGAAGCAGCGTTAGCAATTTCGCCGCGTATGGAGGTGGCTTTGGAGCTTAAGGCGCGCTGTTTGCTTTCTCTGCGGCGGTTCAAGGAGGTGGCTGATATGTTGCAGGACTATATTCCTAGCCTGAAAATGGGTTCCGACGAGGAATCTTTAACGGGGTCGTCGGATAACTCGTCCAGTCTGCTGTCGAGAGAGCGAATGAAACTTCTCTCCGGCAACGGTGACTCACTGCGTCAAAATGAGCCGGCGTTCAAGTGCTTTTCTGTCTCGGATTTGAAGAAGAAAGTCATGACCGGACTCTGTAAAAAAGTCGACAAAGAAGGCCAATGGAGGTAATTAAATTTTTTACCGGTTAGATTGTAGATTACGTGAAATAACTGGCAGCAAATAGTGAAATTTTAGATAATCCCGATTTAATTACATATTAAAAGTAAAAAAAATAAAAAAATCTTAATAAAAATTTGGAATTACTCAGTCTGTTATCTAAATTTACCGTGCAGGTACTTGGTTTTGGGTCAAGCTTGTTGCCACCTGGGCTTAATGGAGGATGCAATGGTGCTACTTCAGACCGGAAAACGTCTTGCCACGGCGGCGTTCCGCCAGGAAAGCATTTGCTGGTCGGACGACAGCTTTTCCTTCAACAGATTCCCACTCTCCGGTGAAACGCCTATCAACAACCAACAACCCTCAACGCCTCCAAAAACAGAGCCTGAGAGCATTTCCCAGCTTCTCAGCCACATCAAGCTCCTCATCCGCCGTAAGACTGCTGCAATGGCCGCCCTGGATGCCGGGCTTTACTCCGAAGCCATTAGACATTTCTCAAAAATTGTTGATGGCCGCCGCGGAGCCCCACAGGGGTTCTTGGCCGAGTGCTACGTGAACCGTGCCTCGGCTTATCAATCAGCAGGCAGAATAGCAGAGGCTATTGCAGATTGCAATAGAACCTTAGCATTGAACCCTTCTTGCATTCGGGCTCTTACTGTCAGAGCAGCCTTGTTTGAAACCATAAGATGTTTGCCTGATAGTCTCCACGATCTAGAGCATTTGAAACTATTGTATAACTCGATTCTACGCGATCAAAAGCTGCCCGGACCAGTATGGAAGCGCCAGAACATTCAGTACCGGGAAATTCCAGGAAAACTCTGTTCATTAGCTGCGAAAATCCAGCAATTGAAGCAAAGGGTTGCTGCTGGTGAAACTGGGAATGTAGACTATTATGCTTTGATTGGATTAAGACGAGGTTGTTCAAGATCAGAACTTGAAAGAGCCCATTTGTTGTTGACACTCAGACACAAGCCTGATAAATCTTCCAGTTTCATTGATAGGTGTGAATTTGCAGATGATGGGGATATAGATTCAGTTAGGGATAGATCAAAAATGTCTGCTTTGCTTTTGTATAGATTGATTCAAAAGGGTTATACTAGTGTGATGGGGACGATTTTGGATGACGAGGTGACTGAAAAGCAAAGAAAGGCTGCAATGCAAGTTCAACAGGCTCAAGAACAATCCTCCACAAGAGTCGAATCAATTCTGGTGGCCATTTCAGATACATCTAATGGTGGTGGTACTCAGCGGATTGAGAACAATGCAGCCATTACAACACCACCACCATCGGTGTTTCAAGGAGTTTTCTGCAGGGACCTTACTGTGGTTGGTGATTTGCTTTCTCAGGCTGGATTTAACCGTCCAATGCCAATGAAATATGAAGCATTGAGCTGCTGATAATGGCGATTATTGCAACAATTAGAGAATAATTTGTACCCAAAAGCTAATCAGATGTTAATAAGCCAGAGGGAATTGGACTGTAGTGGAATTCCGAGATTTTGGAAAATTAATTATTTCCCGCCAGGAAAATTTTGCAATTTTTTTTTTTAAAATATGTTTCTTCCTGTACATTTGATTTTTAATTTCAATGAAGCGATTTCTAGTTTGAAATAATATTGTCACGCTTATAATTAGATTTGTGTCGTTTTCTTTCACAAGGGTTGGAAATGGGATGGGAGGTTGAAATAAATGCATGCATTTCACAGAAAAGGGATAAGAAAAGCCATTGCCTTTTGGCTTCTATGTCGTGTCCTATATGCTTAGGGAGGCATTTGAATTTACTGTTCCCTTTATTATTATCACGTCTCCCTGACTTCTGCCAAAAACTGACATTATATTAGATTTATACTAAGTTTTTTGCTTCATCACATCTATTTGTTACTGCAAAGGACATTTAATTCACACCTACAAGAAGGAATCCAATGGTAACCTATTCTCGTTGCTCTCAGACTTTGGTCGACCTATCCTATTCACTTCCCAATTTCTAGAAAATGTTGAAGGAGGAGAAGATATTTATGGATGAAATAAAGAGGGGTAAAGGCACAGACGAAGCTTTTACTGATCATCATTACTAATTCTGGTTTTCACTTTTCATAAAGTTAATTGTACAATCATAATTATAATTCGTTTGGATTCGGTCAATTCAAGGGTAAAACAATCGAGGGAAATTTACCATTGGTGTTAATTGAATGAAACGTTCACCCACCAGATGTTAATCATTAAGAAGAACCAACCAATTGTATTTTATTCGACTTTACGACTAAAGTTAAGAACGAATGAAATATCATGTTATACAGTTATACTATCAATATAGAATATCGAGAATTACCCATTTTTTACATCATTCTCAATATCGACATTTTAAAATCTTAGACTTTGAACTATTATTAAGAACGAAACGATAGTTTGATTCCCAATGAGTACAAATATTCCAAAACTTTGGTTTGATAAATTAATATTCCCAACACATTACCAAACCAAATTACACAACACTTGGAAGAGAGTTTTGATTATATAAATATAGATATAGATCACTAATCAACAAAACCAATGGTTCCCAAAAAATATGTGGCTTTGTGGAAGAAGCCCATCTTGCCTTGTCTCCCTCTAAATGCCACTTATATTTCTTTATTAGTAATCAAAACTTCATTGCTTTCTAACCATGTTTCATCTCAATCCTTTTAAGTTTGCATGTAATATTATTTTATTAAAAAATATGTGGTTGAAAATAAGAAAAAATCTATTTTGAAAATAATGAAGACCAAACAAGAATCAGATAGCAAATATAGAAATGCATAAAAAGTCACCGCATCTATGTGACAGACCCCCACCTATAGGGGCACCACTTGGTGCCTCTGTTTGAACTTGACACTGTTGATGTAGCAAAACTCTTTGAACAAAGTAAAATTTTAAATTATTAATATATTAAATTAAATCTTGTTATATGTACATTAAAATTTATATAATGGATTACATAAAGACAGATTTCATTTTACCATTTGTTAATTTAAAACTCAATTAATTTTTTCATTCAAACTTTTCCCTCAACAACATTTTATACAATCCATTATTTATATTTTTTAGATACAAATAGCAAAATCCCAAAAAGAATATTCACGTAACAGCTTTAGAAATTAAATTGATGGATTATGTATAAATACGTGGATAAATGATGACAAATCTTATTTTCTAGTTTGTTGTGCACTGAGCTTCACTTTTTATGCAGTAGTAACTGTAAGCACTTTTCTCTCACAGATACTCACAGTGGACTCTTTTATAATTATTTTATATTATAGTACTAACAGTTTTATTTTTAAGGTTGAAGGTATAGGGTGGAAGGTTGCTTATAGACTTGCACTTATGAGAGATAAACCGCACTAGACAAGTTCGATGCGATGAGCTCTCGACCGAGAAAGTGTTGACAGGAGATTTGAATTCGTGACCTTCGATCTCCACGTTCTGAATATATTTACCTCTTGCAAGTGCTGTTCTGAATGAATTATGTACCCAGTTCTGACCTTTATTTTCACTTGTAAGGAGTGCCCAGATTTTCAAGCTTAGGATAAACCATCTGGTCTTGTGTTTGCTTACGAGTAGTTCGACGACGAAGATGCTGATTTTACATGTGTAAATTATATCAATAAGTTTATGGAACATAGGATGCCTGGGGAGATCCCTATGTAGATATGTTTCTATAGTCACACTTTAGTCTTCATCATCATAATCAAGACCCCACCTTTAAAACACTATTTGACAAATAATTTTTTTTTTAATTCCATGGCATTTTTCCTTGTCTTGAAGAGTGGAAGTCGAAACTCATATTACTAATAAATTCTTAAGGGAACTTTCTGAATATCACTAGAGCTTTTTCTATTTTAGCAAAAGGTATACATGTAGTATAGGGACAAGCTATTGATGAGAATGAGAAGTACTGATTTACCACCAGAAAAGATTTCACAGAACGCATGGATGTGGATCCCATTGTCAATAAAATATTTCAAAAAATGCGGGTCTCACATGTATTGTGTGTGGTCTATAAATTTGACAGAAATAAATTTCTGTATGCCAAGAATGGTTGTTAATCTATAGTCTTCAAATTAGACAAATTGAAATGCTTAGGTATATTTCTATTTGTAAATTATAGGGCACATATTATTTTCATAACAATTTCATGGTACACAACTTATTGGGCATTCTCAAGTTGAGATGAACTAATTATTAAGAGAAGAGATGCGTCGAGATTGTTGATCGATGACTCCAGCAGTCGAAGGGCTTTGTTCCAGGAAGACTTCATAACCATCACTCCAGTTTTCCATTCCCTGAGCCATTACTTGCCAAAACAGGGCACCCCCGCATGGACCTCCGCTTCTTGCACATCTGTAGATTTCGCTGAATATATTCCCAAAATACGAGTCCCGAGCAGCAACACTGTAGCCCCCTGATCTTGAAGACTTGCCAAACTCAGTCAACATGATTGGTTTCCCGAGTACTGATTTCGAGTCTTCTATATGTGATTCGATCCATTTCTCCACGAATTCAGCTTGAGCCTGTTCGTTTGAGCCTGGTACCCTGTCACGTAAGTGAATTTAGCCATTTGTATATAGTGTGCTGTTGAATAAGACTGGACTCCTATAGTGATTATTACCATTGGTCAGGGTATAGATGGATTGTAGCAAAATCGACATTGGCAATACGATTGTTAGAAATGAAGTCAGTACCAACTTGGTAACCAGGATTGAATTGTTTCCTATCAGAGATTGATTCTCCATAAAATCCTTCGAGCCCAACTTCTAAAAGATGATTCTTATCAATGGATTTGACATAAGCCGACATTTCCTCAATCCATTCCTGTAATATATTCAAGATTAAAATGACTTTGAAAATTATGTTTTACAAAATAAGTAAGTTCGCCTCTTACCTGAAGAGGCTTTCCAGAGAGGTCGGATTGACAGCGGGGTTCATTCATTAGCTCCCATGCGAATATGGTAGGATCATCTTTATATGCTACCCCAGTTATGGTATTGACTCTTGTGAGTACAGCCTGCAGATTGGAATGATATTAAGAAAACAGAAAGACACTAAAAAGTGATATTATATTTTACGATTTGGACCTTGATGTGGTGTTTGTAGTAGCCTTTAATAACAGTGTTACTGAAAAAGTCATCTTCGTTGTTCACGTACTGGTGCCCCTGCTCTCTTGCCCATTGAACGTACTGTCTTTTCCCTCCAAAACCTTCCCAGTTGTTCACGAAGGTTAGTATCAAATAAACTTTATGTTTCTTGGCCTCGGACAACACGAAATCCAGTCCCTGAACAAAACTCAATATAGTTAATTAGACCCTTCTGAATTTCACATAGCTCCCCAGGTCTTTATAGTTAAGCCAATGTCTACCTTTTGGCTTATAATAAAGTCCCTATTTGGTTCAGTTACAAAAAATTGAATAAAACTCAAGTTAAAATCAATAATTCAATTTAACTACGCTTCTTGTCAAACCCATAATTTTCCAACCAATTTTTTTTTTTATCAAAATCTACTAAAAATCTGATTTTTATCTAAACCATACAAGGATTAAATACATTAGGTATCTTCATTTTACAAGCCAGGTTTAAGGGCGTATTATGCTCAAAGTGCCCGTAAACTAATATATATATATATACCCATTCTTTGGCACCCTCTTCTGGACGAGGCAACTTATTACTTATGGAGGGCTACATTGGTTAGGAGACTAAGTCCCTGTTTGAACCCCATTTTTTAAATTCAGTTTTTTTCAAATTTATTTTCAAACACTCATTTTAATATGAGATCCACAAATTTTTATCAAAATTTAGTAAAAATCTGATTTTTATCAAAACCAAACATGGGCTAAATTGTGTAATGGAACATCTTGGATGTTGTTTCTAAAGAAAGAGAGATTGAAATGACTATTTCCTTATAATAACCGAGTTCTGCTTGTAACGAAAACCTAAATAAAGTAGATAAATTGCATGGGCAACGTACCTTAAACATTTCTTCGTTATAGACACCGGGAGACACCTGCATGGGTCTATAACCAGCGTCGCTGAAAGCCCAAGTTCTTGCCACGTTCATCCCATACTTGGAAGTCTGCTCGAAGGTAGTTGGCACCATGTTCCTGGTAGAGGGATCGGCAGCCTGGTACATCAGCCAGTAAGCATTGAACCCATTGAAATACATTGGCCTTCCATTCAAAACAAAATGAGTTCCTCTTGTCTGAACAAAAGCATGCCTCGGATAGGTTATTGCATCGCCATAGCACTCTTGATATACAACAAAAAGCGCTGCTAAAACGAAACTAATACGAAACTAACAAGCATTCTTTTCCTCAACATTGAGTGTGTGTTTGCTAAATTCTTCCTTTGTTGCTTGATGAAACAATCAAATGGTGAATGTTATATATATAGGTGAGGAGGAGGATGGGTTATTACGTATTCAGTTGGATTCTAACAGAACCATTTACATGGGATATGGGAAAAGATAAGTTAGCAGATAGCAGATGAAGAGTTCATGGGAATTCTAAGAAATTAAATATGCTTTAAATAATTTATGAGAAAAGTAATTACTACATAAATGACAATTATAAATACCTTAATTTGCTATTGCTCGTGTAATTCATAATGTTAATTTCCTTAGTTTCCATTAACATTGGAATCAAATAATATTGACATCTTTATGAAATTATGTTGCATTGAACACATGATTATGTCATCTTAAATGAATTTAGAATTCGTACAACGTTAATGCTCTAATGATTCAGCGTGTATTTCCACGTCAAATACTAATTAATACACGATGAGGTGTGATTAATAGTTCAAACTTTTAGATGATATGACATTATTCTGCAAAACGTTTTTGTTGACACACTAAAAATGCAGTCCAAGATTAAAGGCCCAATGGGTGAAGCCCAATTCGGAAGTCCATGATAAGGGTCTAGATAGAACCGTTGATGAATCTAGTAGTTCGGGTTCTTGTTTCTTCGTAGTACGTCCAAACTTGCAAGACGCCCAGAGCCTGAGCGAATAAAGTGTCGTATGATCGCCCAAGGCGATGGTCCTATCATCGTCCAAACCTTCAAGTCGCCCAGGAATTGAATGAATATAAGGTATTGTGGTCATTTAATTCAGCAGTTATGGAAGCGATTATTGGACAAATTTATCATACCCCACGATTCAAGGATTCTAGTAGAAGACAGTTAAAAGACAAAAGTAATGGCAACGATTATGAAACAACCGTTCCAACAAGTCGGCCATCATAAAGAAAACGGACAGTTATGGAGCAATTGAGCAATTCCAAGCAATTTGTCACTCAGAAGTTACCAAGGAAATATAAAAAGGAAGTGAAAGCATAGAAAAAAGGATCCCGAATAAAAAACTCTCAACAGAGAATATGTAATTTCAATTCCTTAGTTTAACTTTAAAACTCTTCTTTCAGTACTCGTGTGCTTGTGCACCTTGGAGGCATTTTGTTTGTTCCGATTGTAAATCTTTGTCAATAAAACATCCATTTTTGATATGTTGTCTCAAGAGGTCTGTTCCTTACACAATCGTCTGATTCTTTTTTTAATTGTTAGCGACAAAACCCGCAAAACAGCTTTAGTCTAAAGCTTGTCACGAAGATTGTGTTTTACATTTTCATGCAAAAAAGAATGCACACAAGATGCTATGGATACATATTCCTCTCCTCTACAATATAAACTTTTAGGCGAATGGTTAACATGGTCAAACTAAAACCTTGGTTTCAAGGCTTGCTGTTCATTTATGAAATTCAAATTTTGAATAATGAGTTTTTCCACCTTCCTCTTTTACTACTTGGAGATGTGCCCTGGAGGCCATGAGCCCCCTTAACTAACTTTTATATAGGCCTGAACATGGTTTGATTTGAGTTTTTTTGACATATTTTGAATCAAATCTTTTAAATACTTTCAAAACCAAACCAAACCAAACAAAATTATTTTTTATGATATCGTTTGGCTTTAAATCACAATTTAGTTATCAACATAAAAGTAATATTTCTCTAACAATTTAACATATATAATATATGCAAATGACTATTGTTGTCAGGTTGGTTCCTTAAAAAATCATAAAAGGATAGCGAATCATGCTACATGTACAATTTAATTTGACATTATTTGTTTATAACTCGTGCTGGCAACATCACATTCATCAATTTCAATATTTTTTTTTTAAATTCAATGATACTTCGATCCGAACCTTAGCTCTCTCTCTCTCTCTCTCTCTCGGAGTATGAACCACGCCTATCCCTTGGTCTATTAGTGAACCATCTCTCACAAAGCTCAGCCTGAGGAGGTTGCTAAACTCCAAAGTTTGAAAACGACAACATTGTCAACCATTATTGTTAAGTATGATTGTTTAAATGACACACGACCAGCTGCGGGTGCCATGAGCTCTGGACACGAGTCTTCATCTCATAGCCCTTTTCAAGTTTGAACAATGAACCAATTTTAATATGGTTAATTCAGATGCAACTGTAATATTTATAGAATACGGTTAATTTTAAAATCATGAATTTTAGATGGAAAATAAACAATCTACTCTACTCTACATGATGAATAAATGTTTAATATCTAGTTTTCATACTATATGCAACAAAGTATTGGTACTTAGAAGTTTTTTTTCTTCTTAATTTTGCGTAAACTCTTCGATTTGGTTTCAAATTGATTTTTAACTATGAAAACTTAAATTAAACTGTTTCTAACCGGTTTGATTCGATACAAAATAAAAATTTAACATATCGACGTGGACCAATTCAATGATTTTAAAATTACGGTCCTTATTCTTTTTAACATGTTTGCGGTTTTTTTTTTTTTAAAAAAAAAAAATCCCTACTTATTTAATCCTTTTATTTTCGTGTGTACTTAGCTATGTTCTTGTGATGAAATGTTACAAAAAGTAGTTTAGTCGAGCGGAATAGGGATGGAGATGGAAGAAAAACAGTTTAGCCTTTTAGGAAAAAGATAATCAATATTCTAACCGTTGGATAAATTTGTTGGTGTGTTCTTATCCATTCATTCAACTATAATAACTTCCATTTTCCTCTGTTATATCCTATATCCAATCACAAGAAATGTACAAGTTGCCAAGTAGTTAGGAATATAAATCATCAGTTTCCCCAAAATTAATAAAAATCAAAATAATAATAATTTATTTCATATAGATAATGCCATTTTTACTCTGTTGGATTTATAATTTCTATTTTCTTCCCACTTTTGAATCTGTTGAGTAGGCCTGGGCCCAGTTTGGATTTGACATTTCCGTGTGATGGCCCACTTCATCTTGGACGTCTTGTTAAGAGGAAATTAACCCACTACTCTAAAAATGCAATCATTTAAGGCCCTGTTTGATGGGCTTGATTTTCCATGTAAATTGCAAATGTTTCCTTTTCCAACCTTTTTGCAATGTTTGAAAGCAACAATTTTCTCAGGAATTTATTTTCCCCGCCACGCGCTCCTTTTCCAGGTAATTGATGAATTTATTTTCTTTTGATTTTGATGGTTCTTGATTTTTCAACATTTTTTTTTTTAACAATTACAACAAATTCCAAACCCAATGGTAAAAAATCTATTCATTTAATTGACATTTGCATGAAAAATAAAGTCAAACGAACACAAAATATTTTCGATTTTTTTTTTTTTGTTTGGCAATCCAAACAAATTCTATC
>CAIGRS010039373.1:0-11029 GCA_903798395.1 Fraxinus floribunda | reverse complement strand
TTTCAATTTTAACGTGTAGGGTTAAGAGCTAGGTTACTGAGTTAAGAGTTTACTAGTAATATTAATTGGACCAGAATTTTGGGGAAGCTCAATTGTCAAAATTGTCTAATTAATTTTGGGAAAGAATAATGAAAAACCCAATTGCCCAATTAATTTTTTTAACGGGTAATCGGTTCGGGTCGGGGCACCGTCACTAAATATCATACCCTCCCCACCCCGAACTGGGTCATTAAAATCAAACCATAACCACCCCCATTGCACCATCGGTTTGGTTTTTCTCGTCCCATTCAGTTCGATTAACCGCAATTTTCGATTTTAACAGTTCGAATTGTCATTCCTACAAATTAGGCGTTCATGGTGACATTAAGTATAAAGTTGGGTGGACATGGAGAGAGAAAATCATATTGAGTGACTATGGTAACACCAAATATAAAATTGGATAGTCATTGATGAATTTAACCCTACAACTGAAGATTTGTTTGTTTAGGACTCAAATCTTGATTCAAAATTGTCCAATTAATTTTGGGAAAGAATAATGAAAACCCCAATTGCCCAATTAATTTTTTTAACGGGTAATCGGTTCGAGTCGAGGCACCGCCGCTAAACATCATACCCTCCCCACCCCGAACTGGGTCATTAAAATCAAACCATAACCACCCCCATTGCACCATCGGTTTGGTTTTTCTCGTCCCATTCAGTTCGATTAACCGCGATTTTCGATTTTAACAGTTCGAATTGTCATTCTACAAATTAGGCGTTCATGGTGACATTAAGTATAAAGTTGGGTGGGCATGGAGAGAGAAAATCATATTGAGTGACCATGATAACACCAAATATAAAGTTGAATAGTCATTGATGAATTTGAATTTAACCCTACAACTGAAGATATGTTTGTTTAGGACTCAAATCTTGANTGAAGATATGTTTGTTTAGGACTCAAATCTTGATATCAATCCATAATGATCAAAGTATACATATCCACAACTACCAAAGTCTAATTGTGATCCCAATAATATTGTATTCAAAAAATTATAATGTTAAAAAAGTCCTTGTTTGAGCCTTATTTTGTCAAAAAATTATTTTTTCAAAATTCATTTTCAACAATACATTCTTTAATAAAATAATTTTACATGTAAATCGAAAAAGAAAATCTTATTTTTAATCACATATTCTGAAAGAAAAAAGAAAAAAGAAATAGCCCTCTTTCAAAATACATTTTTTTTCCCCAAGGGCTAACTCTTTATTTGGTGGGAATTGAAATCATAATTTTAATCCAAGCCAGTCAATAATTAAGTTCAATTACATATTTTATGGGATACACAACTTTTCAACCACATTACATCATTTTTTATCAAAATTTACTAAAAATCTAATTTTAATCTCCATCAAATAAAGGCTAGCAATCTTTTTGGTGTAAACTCACTATTTCATCATTTTGGTTGAATTCTCTCTCTAGCTAGAATTCAACTTTCTAATGGATTCTTGATTGTTTATTAGTCCTACAATGCATGTTATGTTACCATAATCTCTCCGAATATGCAATTGAGTGTAGTAGCTAAACCTCCTTTATTCTATAAAATTGATTTACTTCTATTCTTTTCACCTGGCTTAGGAGCACAAGGCGCGCTCCTGCATCGCCATGTAATTATTGGAACTAGTGTATGAGGTGCGAAAGACGTATGACATTACCAAGAATTGCATGATTGCATATCGACATGACACGGACGAGGCGTTGAAGATGATAGCAATTGTGATCGAGTTGCTTTCCCTACTTCAATAGAAAGGGAGAATCGCCCAACTAATACCCCTTTTTTTGTAAATGACCTTTCAAACGCAAGATGCATTTCTTACCGACTTTCATCAAAATTAAGTACCAGATAGAAGAAACCATTAACAAGGAGTACCATTTATTCCTACGCGAAAAAACCACTCGCTGTATTTAATACTATACTTGCTTGTAATCACAATCAAATTAATTTACCGCGAAAATCATCATTATTGGCATAATCTCAAATAAATTAGCCTTGCATGTATTATATTTTAATCAATAGTATGTAATAAAACATGTATTATGAATTTTATAAATTCTCAAATCAAATAAATTAAATTTTATCACCGCATAAAATAGGCATAAAAATCATAATCAGTATCAGTACAATTAAAATCTTCAGACTTTTAGACCTGTTCATTATTAAACACAAAACTGGCAACCTAATTCTCTTGCCTTTAAAAATTCAAACTCGATGTGTGTACATGCCCACCAGGACGAAAGGAAAAGTGGTAGAGCTGTGACGTTTGCACCAATAAGCCAACCAAAATATGCTTGTACAATCGCAATAAAACTACTAACGTTACTCGCTTCATTGCTCTGCAGGACGTCGATATGGCATGTATCTGTGGTCTTTTGCAGCATTCTTCCTCCTCCTTTTGTCAAGAAAAGACTCGAGTTTGCCAGCCCCCTAACAGATCACACAAATATATGTTATTTGATATGAACATTATAGTTACATACGGCATTTATAAGCATATAGTGAGAATTGCTACTACCTTGAGTTCCTCGTACTTCTGGATAAGCTTTTGCTTCCTAATATCAGCTGCATGGCAGAAAGATTATGCAATTTAATCAACGCATGATAGGACCGTTCTCAGTTTATTTGTGTATTTGTATCGTCTTCTTCCAATTTGCTATTTGTTAGTGTGTTTCGAATACTTTATCAGATTACAACAAAAACAGATGGATGATGATCAGGAAAAAAGGAATGGCGATTTATTCAAGAAAGCAAAACAAGAGCAACTGAAAAAATGTGAAAATAATCGACTGATGCATGTTTATGTTCACACAATTGAGAGCAGAAGCAGGACGAGATAAAAATAGGGAAGGCAACAGTTTACATTTTTTCAGATAATAAGGTCGTTTCCCTTTCTTTGCAGCTTCTCTCTCTTTCTTCTTGTGCTCGGCTATAATTTCCTTATCGGTACGCTTTGTTCCTCTAGACTTCAATTCTCTATCCTGGCAAGTGAGAGAATTTAGAAGAATCATGAACACAAGAATCACACAAGGCACGAGCATACACATTAATGAATATGAATCTGTGCAGCAATAACAATGGCTTTGACTAGATAAAGCACCAAATTGTCTCCTTTTAGAACAAATCAAAATTTCATTAGGGTAATTGTATCATTGCTTCCCAAGAACCAAGTTGTCCCCAACCTTTCATTAATCAGTCCACATTGACAGAAACGGTCTAATCTAAATCTTCTTCAAATCGTAATGTAGCCCTCTTGGAAACATGCCACACATCAAATTTTTGGATACCAATCCAAGCCAGGAAACAAACCTAGCTTCTTAAAGTCAGACATGTGAAGCCCATATGACAATACAACAAAGATTTGGATGACATCTATCATAGAGGATTGATGAACAGTCAAAAGGAAAGATTGAGGACCAACTTGCTACTAGGGCAATAAGTTAGGGACCAATGGAACAATTTCCCCAGTTGATTAAGGTCAAAACGGAGTTACAAACATATACACACTATCTCTCAGAGTCTAAAGGAATCCAGCTGAATATCTGGTTTTGGAAGCCATTCATAGTAAAAGCACTTACCATCTGAGCTATACTATTCTTAAGCTCATTTATGACTTCTGGGTCTTTTTCTTCTTTCATCTTTTTCTTTAGTGCCTACAGACGCAAAAAAGAGTAATCAATATGGTAGAAGCAGACATAAAAGTAATATTATATAATTTAAAATACCGAAGTGCTACCTCTTTCTCAGCAGGCAATTCATTCTTATATATAAAATCATATCTCTTCTTAAACCTGCACATCCAGGGCATAAGTCATACAATAAAAATCCGAGCTGTACCACACGATAAATACTTTGAAAATCAGGTGGTAATAAGAAATTCTTCTTTTCCAAGTCCAGCAAAGCTCACAGACACTAATGGCATACTAAGAAACCAGACAGCAGAAACAGCTCCCTTGTGCATTTACCTTCGCCTGTCAACTATTGTAAAATGTTTGCTGGACGGGAATAACATTGAAGTGGTGGCAGAAAGCAAATAGAAAGAAAAATAAATGAGCCCACTAATTTTAAACATCTATTCGGATAAGAATTTGCACTTTCGTCAGTATTTGAGGTATTAGTGGAGGCAATGGCGAATGGATTCAATATGTTTGTCTACTTGTCTTACCCAACTAATCAAATTGAAGCTTTCACATAGGTACTATTCTTGAGTGATTAACAAAGAATGTAGGGACAATTGGCAGCATCAAAGCTCCTTATGACGTGCCCAAGGCCATTGAACTTGAGAACCATTAGCAAAAAGAGGATGTGTATCTTGTTGCTCTGCCGGCACATGCCCATATATCAGGGACAAAGATCATGAGATTTGCACACTTGCCAGAGTTCATTATTGTCATCCTTTTTAAGAACCATAGATGATGTACAAGCCTCTACTTTTGAATGATCCTTTAGATTTGAAATAAATAAATTAAAAGGAAAAATGGAACAACTGATTTAAGAAGGTAGAAGAACAAAGATCAGAAAAAAATTAACAAGATTTATGGATTAAGCATTTAACGCAGAGTACCATTCTTTTTCAAAAGGCAAAAGTTTCTTTGATATATGCCTCTATTCTACTATCAATATCAAATATGGGCGAACCATCAAATATATATGGATCATAATCATATCAATCAAAAATTGTTGTGTACGGAGATGTGCAAGTATGCATTGGCACACAGGTAGACAAAAGTAGGGGTCTGAGGAAAGGAAGCTTACCCTTCTAAATCTAGTTCACCGCACAATAATTCAAAACGAGGATCACGCGCCACCTGAAATAAAGTGCAAAGCAATTTAAAGCAGAGTGATTTTGCCAAGACAGGATAAAAGAATTCAGAAAATGATGAAGCCACAGCATAAGTAATTCTTGCTTTGCTAATTTCATCTAAAGATGATTAGAATGTGCATTAAACAAAGTTGTTGATCAGAGCATAGAAACTTAAAAGTTTAGCCAAAAAAGAATATTTGCAAATCCACATCATACTTATTTAACTCGTACGCTGAGAATCCTAGACAAGAAGAAGATCTTTAGCAAGAACAAGTGACAATGTAATTATAAAATAAACAAACCAGTAAATAAACAAAATACAACAAGAAACATAATTCTTATCAATATGCAAGTAAAACTACCAACAGGGCCTAAAGTGGTTCTGGTATAGAACAAGTAGATTCCAGGTTCTCAAGAAAGTCGCACAAAAAGCCATAAAGTCACAATATTCCGTTTTTAAATTCTCAAATGTCTGTGATATAGAATACAAACATTTAAGTTGTGAAGTTCTACCAATTGCATGACAAATCAAAATACTAAAATTCTACCAGTTGCATGTCGGTCTAGTGGCATCCGTGGGCTTTTCCCACGTTCATGGTGACGGTTCAAATCCCTCCCAACCCATTCCCCCATCCCTCCATTGTACTCAAAAATAATAATAAAAGAAAAGAAAACCCACTTTTTTAGGAACTTGGACGACTTCTCTTAATCTGCTCACCGGCTTCTTACTGCTCATCTCCATGGGTCTTGACAATTAACGTAGTAAAAATTTAGCAAATAATATCACGAAAGTCAAAATATTTCAAACAATCATGACAAGAAAAAAACCTGTTCTTATTTGCTCGGCTGCTCTTTTTCTCTGAGTTGGGCTTCCTGTACACCATCTCTGATCCATCAGACCGTGCTCTCAACAGCTCTTCGAATGTCACATCAGCAAGCTCCCTCTCAATCTCCTTCTCCTATTCAAATTAAATGATAAGAACATTATAAGCTACACTTAATAGGAAATACATGAAGGTTCTATATAGGAATCAGTAGAAAATCCAAAAGAAAAATGGTATAAATTTTAGGTCAATTATTAAATAATTTGATAAAATAAGATTTTATGTCCACTCTTCTGAATATCAAATAGAAAATATAGTAACTTGAGTTTAATCTTTACGGAGAATATAAAATATTATTTTGTTCAAAGTAGGTAATGTAAACAGAAGAATCCTCGTTCAATATATTTTAAAGTGGATTGACTTCAATTCATATTATTAACGCAACAGGTAACCGAAATAATTAATTTGATACTCGAAAGGAGTCATGTTACAAAGTTGGTTCTGATCCTTCAAACTTGTGTGTACTAGTAGCATCCTTTACAAAAGGATCATGTTGAGATGAACATTTAATGGCCATCAAAGAAAAAATTAAATTGAAATTTTCTATTTTTCAATCTTTATCCTTGCTAATATGGAACCATGGATGAAAAAAACTGAACCACCATAAATTAATACATTTAGTTCATTATTGTAGGTAGTTCTAGCAATATTGTTGATTACTACCAATTTCAGCTTCAAGCAAATGAAGATTTAAACAAAACAAACACACAAGTTAAGCATGGAATGTACAGAACATGGACTTGCGAGCAACTGTACATGCACACAGACTTTCTAGTTATAATTTTGCGTGCACGCCCATACTAATAGCTAAATGGTTGAAATAACGAGATCCGTAGGCTACAAGACTAATAATAGAGTCGCTCGAAACAATCGCGGGGGGGAGATATAGACATAATGTTGCAAGAATACATACATCTTCGGAAGATTCATGGCTGTCCGCGTCATCGATTCTGATCGTATTCGAAGTTGAAATTGCAGGCTGGGGTTTCTTCATTTCAATTCTTCAAACCAAGAACTACAGGCCCTGAAATTAAAATTGTAATTTTTGCTCAAACAAAACTTGGCAAGGTGAAAAACTTAAAACAACAAACAGCTAGACTTTACATGATAATTTATAGTGGTGCGCATGGTCCGGTTTCGTTCGATTTGCGGGCAAACTGGTTCTAAATGAGAATTAAACCCATGGAACCAACAAGGGCAAGAGCCACCAGGGGTCTAGTGGGGTTGCCCCACAGGATTTTAGTCCGGTGTAATTCATCGATTACACTTGAGGAACAGCAGGTCCTAAAGGCAGGAAGAAAACCCTAAACAACCACATCAAAAATAGCTGTGGATTCCCATCAAGAAACAACAATTTTAGGGAAAGTAGATAATTTTTAAGAAGCTAGAAGTGAGAATGGTGACAAGGACAGAATTTTAGTTTGTGTTGAAATTAAATCACTCACAACAATAAAATCGAATTTCCTTCCAAGTTTGGTGATGAATAAAATGAACTATTCTTGTAGAAATCACTGCAACACAAGATCATTTGGTGCCAAGGGAAACCCTTAGGGCATGCTTGCCAGTTTTTTTTTCACTGATTTTGATTGTTTTTGGAATATCACTCTTTATGAGAGGTTGGGAAAACCGGTGACTGTTAGTTTTCTGGGGCATTGTATGGTAATTTGAGCTGGCACTTAATTAATTATTCATTTAGGCCAAATACCATGAAGACAATGTGGGATTGAACAACATGAACCCAGCACCTCATATACTTTTGTTTCTTTCACGGCCTTGTAATGTGTTCTTGATATTTTATGAGTTTCAGTAACCATATCACGATTACTTAAAGCCAACAGAAAAGATGAGCAAATATCATTATAAAATAAAAATATATATATAATTATATATTAATAGATAATGTAAAAATAACATCATGTTTCAAGTTTCAGCAGATAATCTAATTGTACAATTGTGCTATAAAAATCATCAGTTCAAATTGCAAAAACTCAATTCAATTGTACAACGAATAAACTCCAAAAATTCTTAAACTATTTGTAACTTTAGAAATTTGATGTCAATGCCTATAGATTTTAAAATAGGGGTTAAGGTCTAAAAATAAAACAGAAAAATAGGATGACCCTGTCCTTCACAATATGAAGAAACTCTCGCCTTCCATAAACACAACACAATCAGCTAACCATTATAAGCGAGTAAACATACACATAAACATTACACATGTAAATACTCACACAGGAGAAAAAAGATTAAAAAAATATATAAATTTATGAAATTGTGAAGAAAGAAAAAAAACTACTGCTGATTTTGATATCAAAATTCACAAGTGCAAAATTAATTAACAACATCAAATTTGATTAATTAACTTACGAACGTCAATCTTTCACCAAACTATCCACAATATTTCGACGAGGTTCCGATCAAGTGAAGGAATGAAAGGTGCAGGGTTTATGTTTTGGCGATTTCTCTTTTCTATCAAGATTAAAATTACAAGAGACCCCCTCATATTTAACCCATATAAGAATGAATTTTTTATTTTGCTATTTTTTCTTATGCTAAGCCCTGTTTGGCTTAACCAAAAAATGATAAAAATTTAAGTCAAATGTAATAATTAATTTTAATTACACATTTTAAGTAGCAGCTTTTATTAACTACAAATTTTATTAATTTTATCAAAATTTAATAGAAATATGAGTTTTAGCAAACCAAGGGCTAAATATAATACTCTATATAACTTAATTATATTCATTTTTCTTCGTCATATAATCCAACAAAAAAAATAATAATAATAATAAGTGGCATGTAAGAGATTATTTCAAGCAACAATAGTTGTAATCCAAAAGTTAGTCCATACAGAATAAAATGATTGGGTAAACTATGCCCCTGTTTGGTTCACATTATTTTTTTCATTCTAATTTTTCTACTCATTTTCAACCACACATTCCTCAATAAAATAATATTTTTCATCACATCAATAATTTTTCATTCTTTTTTAACCACATATTCTTCATCACATCAACTAAAAAAAGTATTCTTTTAAAAATAATGTGCACCAAACATGGACTATGTAAGATACCCATGTACCCCATATTTTATTATTTAGATTAGAAAAGTGTTAACACTTACAAAAGAGGCGGGGTGGGAAATTTCACACACTCACGATACAGGGCGTGGGTGAATTTTTTTTTTCATTTTTTATTCTGATGAACTCCACACGTGTGAGTGGGTGAAAAAAATTTCTGTACACTTGGAATAATCCTATTATTTAATCCTTATTTGGCAAATGACCCCCATTTGAGCTTCATTTTTAAAAAAATTGAATTTTTCAGAGCATGTTTTCAATCACATTCTTAATAAGAAATTTGTACACATAAATCGAAAAAATTTTCTTATTGTTTAACCATTCATTCTTAAGAAAATCATTATTCCAAAACACATTTTTTTTCCCTTAAAATAAGGCTTAAACAAGTGCTGATTTTTTGAGAAAATTGATTTTTAATAATGATTTTTTAGAGAATTTGTAGTTAGAATTTAGAAGAAAAAAAAATAGCCCATGTTTGAGCCACATTATTTTTTTAAGTGGAAATTTCAAAAAATGTCCACTTTTTCATGTCCATTTGCAAAAATGTCCAAAATTTTTAACATGTCGATTTTACTAAAATTTAGATCAAAATTCCCTTGATAAAAATTTCAAATTCCACAAATCTTCTCATATCCCTAATAACCAAAATGCTTCCTTTATGCTTCGTTTTCTTTCTCTCAGATGAAACCTTAGCGCCGCGTCGTCGACTTCATTCCAGGTTGTTAAATTATTCCTCTTAGCTTCTGATTTGGTTTTTGAGTTCATGCTATCTTGTCTTCACTATCATTTTTCATGTGATTTTGAATTTAGAGTAGTTCTATACTCTTGTTTTCTTGATTTCATTTATGTAACTTTTTAAGTTATTAGTGAAGATTTAGGCATTTTAAAGAAGGTAANAGGTTGTTAAATTATTCTTCTTAGCTTCTGATTTGGTTTTTGAGTTCATGCTATCCTGTCTTCACTATCATTTTTCATGTGATTTTGAATTTAGAGTAGTTTTATACTCTTGTTTTCTTGATTTCATTTATGTAACTTTTTAAGTTATTAGTGAAGATTTAGGCATTTTAAAGAAGGTAAATGGAATATAATCAGTTGCTTTTGTTTAATTTCAATTGTTTGTTTTAACATAGATGTAACACCTCTGATTAAGGGAGTGTTTGTACTGATTTTTCTTATTTGTTTGGATCTTGTGTTATGTTTTTTCTCCTTAATCTTGCAGTACACTTCACGTGTTTGTTGAATCGTCCAAGTGATTGTTATACCACTACTACGATTTTCTTGGAGCATATTACCTCTAGAATTTCTAGGAGGAATATTATTTACTCTACTAAATATGAAATATTTATTTACACCACAAGAATATTGGTTATGGAAGTAGGGACGGTTGAACACGATAGAGATGAGAATGGCAATTTGTTCTCATGGAATCTTCAAAAGTATGAATATATGCGGGTGATATGAATAGAAAGCTACTTGAGCCTATTTTATAAAGATAAAAAAATATAACAAGAGATAAAAAAAAAATTTAAACCATAACATGGAAGGTTGGGGGATTCCCGATTATGGAGTTTCTTTTTTTCTCTTTTGATAAGTGTAAGAGAGCTATTTTTGTGTACATAAGGTCAAAAGAGAAGTCTATAACCGTTTCATGCTATCCCATAGTTTTTTGCTTTCTAAATCTCACTTGACAGAATTTGAAATCTTGTATTGATTTCTCTCTGTTTATCTATTAAATTCACCTCTATTTTAGATACTCTTATCTTTGCTCCTGTGAAAGGTGGTCCTTTATCATGTACATTACTTTTCTGTACTCGTGAAAATGAATTAGTTTAAGATCACGAATCACAGTCTTGGTTATGATTTTCTTTGCCTACCTTGTAATGCTGCCCTCCAATGTTTTCATGTAGAAATCCAGTAATGATATTCTTATTCGAAGTTTTCAACTAGCATTTTCCTTAAGGAGCATATCTCTCCGAGGACGTAGGTTCTTATGGTTTCATTTCAATTTTAGTATGTTTTGTTTCTGTTTTGTCTAAATGAAAGCATTTATTTTCTTTTGGGAAAACAATGAAGTATGAAAAAATTGTTAATTGATTTTCTTTGTTGTCAGTTTAACTACATACAAAATTGTGATTAGTATGCTATTTGGTCAAGCAATTACAGAAGTTACAAAATGAGGCTATAAATTTTCATCCGTTTTACCATGCGTCATCCCAAATGAACCCGCATCTTA
>CAIGRS010039367.1:0-10065 GCA_903798395.1 Fraxinus floribunda | reverse complement strand
CACCAACTTGAGGGGGAGAGTTGAACAAGATATGTACCAACTTGTAGTTATTGTTATTGTTAGGGACTAAAGTGTAATTTTCCCATCTTCTATTATCTTTTCCTTGTATATATTTTTAGGATTCATTATTTATCAAGAATAATACAATTCTACACCCGACATTTCGACTAGCTAATTCACAGTTCATCAAGGAAAGTTCTTCGAAAATGAAGTCGTAATTAGTAAGCCGAGAACAGCACATATAAAAAAGATATAACATGAGACAGGTATGCAACCTCACATGGGGGGGTAGTACTAAACTATCACTTCACCAAACAAGATGCTACAACCTCTAAATAAAACGGAAATGAAATTTAATAATTCAGAAAAGGATGAAGCCAGTATAATAAAAACTGAACAGTAAGTGAGAGTGAGACTGATTTCAGTCTTACCCCATTGTAGAGATTCTTTTCCAGTGCTCTTCACCTGAAACCACAGTGACAACCCATTGATCAACATCAGAGTATAGCAAAGAAAAATTAGGACAAAATTGCATAAAGATGGTGCCTTTATAGCCACTATATGAAGCCATAATCTAGAGTATCAGGAGAATGTACTGGCTTATGAATCACTTCCACCCCCTATGGGGAAATGTTATGAACATTTGAAGAAAATATTTAATTGATTACATTTGGCCATATCTAACCACTTAAGCTTTTAGATCAAATGATTCAAACCATCATTAACTCTAGTGCTTATGGAAAAGTTATTGCCAGTAGTTAGACTTACCAAAGCTTCAACAGACTTTTTGTTAGTTTCTCCTGTAGAGAGAGTTAAGAACCATTCAGAAGACGATCCAACAAAATCAACAATATTTACCAGATGCCACAAAAACAGTGAGTTGAAATGAAAACTTAATCCTACAAAAGCTAAACAATAATTAAAATAGCTGTAAAACTGGTCCATTGTTACGACTTCTTTAGCTTATGTTCGATGCAATCTTTCTCCTTAACTAGCATTAAAACCATCTTTGCCGGTTACAAATTTAATAGATAATGATCACATGCAAGGAGGAATCAAAGAAGATCTCCACTTCCCCAGAAAACTATAAATTGAACGAATTGATAATAAATCTTTTTCATCATAAATTTACTAGAAATACCATGGGAAGTACTCTTCTACTGCATGTTCAATTTGTTTGGATTCAAAACAAAGTATATGTCTTGTTCAGACCTTAACATACCTTTAAGGTCTGGAAACCGATGATGCCTCTTCGTGCTGCTAACTTCTGGCGGAAAACCACCTGTATCTCCACTTGCACCTTGTAATTATACTTAAATCAACTCAAATTTTCACATCAACAATGAATCACAAAAACTCAACAATCCCATATCGAGGAATTCGGTAACAAATATAGTCAAACTAGCAGAGCAATAGCGTATTATATTAAAATTTAATTACTAAACAACTCACTCTCAACAGCCGTGAAATAAGCTTCTCGTGATGCAGCTTGAACCGCTCCAATCTGCCATTCAAATTCCAAACAACCTCATTACATTATACATAAGTTGCAAAACATTGTCGAATCGCACAAAAATATAATTATTTCAAACTCTCATACAAACCTGCAATTAAGTGCTTGTTCGGGACATATTAAAATCCAATTCAAATTGAAAATATAGTAGTTAGTCGTCCATGCTAGTTTTTCAATTTTAATCTGATTTTAATCTCTACCGAACAGGCTCTAAATGAAATTTTAGTTGAATTCCGAAGCAAAGTGAAACTTTAAACCGAAGTTTATGAGAGTTTCGATTTCATTCGTATTCAAAATGAAATTGCTAACATTTCAAACAAATAAATATATGAATAAGAGTAATACCCCGGCGGCTTTGAGGAAGCTTTCGGCTATGCGATTGAGTAAAGGATGGCCGAGATCAAAATGGCAGCCATTATCAAAGCATGTAAGCTCATCGAGCAGCGATCGATTCTCCAAGCTATTTCCGCCCATTTTTACACCTTAAATTAAATCAAAGCAAAATCTCAGCACCTCGAACAAATTAAATTTAGATCACACTGAAACTGAATACAACGAGGGAGGAGTAACTAACGGCAAGTTGGGGAGAGCGAGACACGTGTGGCAAATGTACACGTGTCTGTTATGTAGAAAGGAGGAGGAAAATTTCGTGGCGACTTTTTGGATCTAAGGTGAAGACGTGGCATTACACAAGCTGCTAAATATTCAACACAAAATCTACTGATGAACAAATAAAATTTTAAAATAATAAATTACTTATTCATGACATTAATATAACTTCAATTTCCGAGTTCATTTAAATCAATGATCACTAAATTTTATGAATCAAGCTGCATTGTCAGGGAGGGTGCGAGGGTGTGACACCCTCCCTGACCGAACACACACATAAAAGGAGGGGAGGGGGGGGGGGGGATTATTTTTTTCCATTTGTTATTCATGTGGATCCCACATCCCATGAGAGGTTAGTTCAATCAAGTGGGCAATCGAATTCGGGCAAAATAGCTTAATTCAAATTTTATTATTGATTACTATTTGCTTATCGAAATTCAAAAGATTACTCACAGGTCATTGAACTTTGCTATATTACTAACTAGTCACCAAAATTTAAAAAAAGTTATTCATTGTTCATCCAAAATTGAATACAATTACCCACTAATCACTCGTATCATTTTCATCGATGTTAACCTATAACAAAGTTCAATGAGCAACAAGTAAAGTTTTAAATTTTGATGAGCAAGTAATAATCATAACAAAGTTCAGTGACCATTGATTAAATTAACTCTTAATTTTCTACTTCTATTATCTTGAATGGGAAAAATAAAAGCTCGACTATTTTTATCTAAATCAAATATGTAATAAATAAATATTAGCTCTTAGCACAGCAATGCTAAATATTAAACAAAATAAGAAAATAAGAAATTTGTTTTTATTTCGATAAAGAAAAAAAAAAATTATTTTTTTTTACTTTTTTATTACGCGGGACCCAGTGAGGGTGTATGTTTTTCTCGGGTACAAATGGAAATTTCCAAATAATACTGTCAATCCACTTTCTACGTCCTCCTCCCATGTAAAGATTTGGCTAGCTAGTTGATCTATGACAAGTGGTATTTACTGATCGATTGGTCTAGGTAGACCAGAATGGAATAATTCATCCACTTGCCACGTCAGCCTCTGGGGACGGGGTTTATCCGCTGCTCTTCGACATCTTCTCCAATCTATTGAACTGTTATCTATACATACACACACATACAGAGACAGTAATCATTTGCTCAGATATCTTTCTACAGTACACACTTACATTCTCTCTCTGTCTATATATACATATTTCAAATGCAGGCCTCGGTTTCTTCTCTCTCTATATCGCTCCCAAACTCCACTTTCAGATCAAATATCCGTTTCTGCGGCCTCCGGCAAGAGGCTCTTGGTTTTCAATCTGTCTCGCAGCTAAATAAATCTCACAGAATCAGAATTGATCGGAGAAAATCGCGTTTACAAAAGCGCTTTATTTCTGTTTCAGCTTCGGATTCGGACAATGGCAGCCCTACGAAATCGTTCAACTATGATCTCGTGATTATAGGTGCTGGCGTTGGGGGTCACGGTGCTGCATTGCATGCTGTTGAGAAAGTATGGTTTCTGTGAATTATGTGAGAAATTATGATTTTGGTTAGTTTGAGCTTAAATTTAGTTGAATCGCGTGAAAGATGTGATTTTGAGGCTTCGAGCGAAAAAATTAAGTTTACACTTGTTGAATTTGTGCGAAATTTTTATTTTTTTGGGCTTTGAGCATGACTCAACGTTGGACTGTGATCAATTGACTGATTGTTCAAGTGGGTACGATTTTTACCAAAATTTGGGCATTTCCTTGGCTTCGGTTAGTTATACCTTAATCTTAAGCTTCATATCAGAAGAAATGAAGATCAAATTTTTTTTGTTTTTCTATTTTTTAGTTCTGAGGCTGTAAGCTTGAGTTTAGTTAAATTTTTTAATTATGCATTTTTCTCTGAGAGAAAATGTCCAAGATTTCAATTGACTTTTGAGCATTCTCATGACTTTAATTCTGTCAAGGCACTGTTGGCTGTTGATACAGATTACAATTATTATATATATCCATCTTCTGTATGCTCTGGCATGAGTATATTAACTGCATATTTTACAACAAATTTTAATCTTAAGAATAATTTTTTTAGCCACTTCAGCCATTGGATGCTAAAACTGATGCTTTTTTAAAATACAGTCCTGGTTTAAATTGGAGACTTGGTTTATCTAGCTCAGGTGAAAATACTCCTTGCATATAAACAAGATGAGCTGTTAATTTGATATTTGTTACTATCAGTTGAACTGGATAATAAAATGTTGGATGATTACAGTCTATAGATATTCGGACTTCAGCTTTTTTCATTTTCAACAATGGCACGATGCACCCTCTTTAGCCTGAACCTGCTACATGGGCATTAAATCAGTTGGTGTGATTTCTCTTGCTAAGTGTCTATGCATATTTCCAGCTCTTATCATCATATGCTCAGAAGTTGAATCATATACTTGCAGGGTCTTAAAACAGCTATTGTTGAGGGAGATGTAGTGGGTGGAACATGTGTGAACAGAGGATGTGTTCCTTCTAAAGCTTTACTTGCAGTAAGCGGTAGGATGCGCGAACTTCAAGATGAGCATCACATGAAGGCTTTGGGCCTACAGGTGAATAAAGCAATATACTTAAATCCAAAATCTGGAACTTTTATTTATTTCATTTCCTGGTCATATCTGGAACTTAAGCTCACATTCTATTACGCATATTAGGATTTTGTTGCAGCCAGAAATATCTCGACTACATTCTACACTGTTGATAATGTAGTTGTTAAAAAGACACATTGTCAATAATAGACAACTTTTGGGTTGCCCTGCGTACTTGTATTCTAATTGGCAAAAAAATTCGAAAGATCTTCTATATTACTAAATTGCCCTGGTACTTTCATTTTCCGGTCATATCTGGAGCTTAAGCTCACATTCTATTACGCATCTTAGGATTTTGTTGCAGCCAGAAATATCTCACCTACATTCTACACCGTTAATAATGTAGATGTTAAAAAGATACTTATTGTCAATAATAGACAACTTTTGGGTTCCCAACATACTTGTATTCTAACAAGATTTGTTAGCAAATTTTTCGAAAGATCTTCTATATTACTAATTTGCCCTGGTACTCTTGCTTAAAATTACAAGCAAATGAAAATTATTGTCGATGTTGCATAGCAGAAACTTTATTTTATTTGTTGTGTGGGTTAACTAATGCATTTGCTTTATTTTGCTAGTTGCAGATAACGATATAGTCTGCTCTTGTTAACAGTTACCTCTTAACATTTTATTGCATTATATTTTATTTGTTGTCAAATTTTATCAAGCATGACATTATGTTTCTTACAACTAATGATAGGTTGCAGCTGCTGGGTATGACAGGCAGGCAGTTGCTGACCATGCTAATAATCTTGCTTCAAAAATTCGTAATAATTTGACTAATTCAATGAAGGCCCTTGGTGTAGACATTTTGACAGGATTTGGCACAATACTGGTAAGTCCTGGATGTTTTCATATGGGATTTTAAGTCAAAACCAGAAACTAAAAGTTCTTATCCAGTCAATTATTAAACCAAATCTCTTAATAATACTAACAAGATATTATGTTAAGATTATACAATGTTTATCACATTTATATACACCCTCCGGGTAACTGTCTAAATCACTCGTATCAATTTCAGGGTCCTCAAAAGGTCAAGTATGGAAAAGTTGGCTTTCCTGACAACGTGATTACTGCAAAAGATATAATTATAGCTACTGGATCTGTTCCTTTTGTCCCCAAAGGAATTGAGGTTGATGGTAAGTAATCTTTGCTTTTCTCTGCCTTTTCCAGCAGTTAACTTTGTTTATTAAACTCTATACCACAAAACTGGCAATTTATTTGATGCTGAAGACAGGTTGATTTCATGGGATCTTTGTCAAAATATGCAGGCCTTTTCATTTGATACCTTTTCGATCAAAACTTGGGGCATGCAGCATGCTCATAATCCGTGATATTCTACAGTACCATACTGTTCAAACCCTTCATTGGAAACATGGTAAAAAAATGAGAGGGAAATAACTTGGTATTCAATACTCAGTAAAAATTGAGGCCAAAAATGCGAAATTGGGTAATATTTATATGATCTCCTATATTTGCGAGAATTATTTGAATTGAATAATCTAGATAATCAATTAATCCTAGTCTTAAATTTTTGAAAGGCTTTACATTTATAGATAAACATGATATCTTTTTAATTACCATCAACTATTGGGCCACCAAATTTAGTTTTTTCTATCTCAATAAAAAATGCTAATATTAACGAAAGCTGACAAGTAACTTTTGTTTTCAGATTATGTACGTTAAAATTGTCAAATTATTGATTGCCTAGTCCGATAGGTGACCTTCACATCTCAGCTCATAAGAGTGAGTATTGTCATTAAGTTCGGAAAATATGTTGAAAACGGGAGTTTTGTAATCATTCTTGCATCTATATGTTGTACATGTATAATATGAGTATTTCACAACCGCAACAGGAATTATATGCATGCAAGTAAGACGGCCTCATGTTCATCAATAATGTTTGATGGCACCAAACTGTTAGAAGCCTAGATTGCTTTGCTCAATCTTACGGCTCTAATCACCTGAAATAGATACGAGATACAGGCAGAAGAATTTGGCGAGGCTCGAAAACTTGCATGAGCTTTTCCTTTTTTTGTCCATAAGAAGACTGTACTGGAGCATTTTCCTTGTATGACTTAAGTTTTGGTGTTCAGAGAGGAATGGTACATGGAAGCTTGTAATCCGTGCAGCTAAAATTCTGCGAGTGCCATAATTTTGCAAGTTTAGTCACATTCCACTTGAAAAGATAGGAAGAAAGAGTGAAATAAAAAATGGAATAAAGGAATAAAAAAAGACACGTACCGTACAATTTGCTGTTTCCTAAAATGAATTTATTGGTTGACATTATTAGTAGAAATGAGAATATGGTATTTGCACTTGATAATATGGTTGAGGAGCTCATGGGAGATTGTAACTTGGGAAAACTGTTATAAGCTGCAAGAAAGAGAGTGAGGAAAGGTTGGATTTAACTTGTAACAGGATTTATACATTAATAGCCTAACTACTTCTAAAGGAATCACCTCAACAATTAAATCTTGCAGCTTTTTATTAATTTTGCTAGATATATATAACTTATTAATAGAGAAAACTAGCATTTCTAAACGATATCTTTTCAGGGAAGACTGTAATTACAAGTGATCATGCTCTCAAATTGGAAGTTGTTCCTGATTGGGTTGCCATAGTTGGAAGTGGTTATATTGGGCTTGAATTCAGTGATGTATATACAGCACTTGGTAGTGAGGTAATGCTTACAATTTTCTTCCTTTGGCCTACCAAAGTCTTTTTTTCTTATTTATTTTTTTGGATTGTTACTATTTGAAATGTAGCTTTTGCTTTGAACTAATCAATTGCGGTGAATGGTTTCATTCCGGATAAAATGAAATATCAAGTGCTATAGATCCTATCATTTCCTTTTCCTGTCGTGCTTTTACCTTGATTTACTTGCCATTTCAAATTTTCCAGCCGATTTCTCCTGTATTATTTGTATATGATGTCGCCAGCTGCTGTTACTGCTCTTAGATTTGAGACTTCAACTGAATGCTAAAAAAATCATTGCTTATTCATTTGGCCAAAGCATACAATACCACAAGGAAAATTGCTTTGAATGAATGTTCTTTAAATTAATATTCTTGCCTTCTAAATTTTGATTGTATGATTTCTGAACTTTCCGATTATTCTGGTCATGATGTCATTAAATTCCCTTATACTTGTAAAATTGGTTAAATTAGAGATCCTTGTTTATTTTGTGTGACTTGCTTGATAATATTGTTTCGACAAAGCATTTTCCAAATACCCTAATTTGTGCCTTGACACTAGCACCGGTATTGCAATTAAATTCTCTCCTCATCTGTTCATCTTTCTTGACTTTTTCTCCCTCAATTTTATGTGTAAAGCTACTTGTACACTTTTGTTTACACCCTTATTTACATAATGCTGAGTTGACAATTTCTCATTGGCTTGTGACATTTTGTTTTTTGTGCAACACCGAATAAAAAATTGCCAACTCAACATTCGGTAAACAAGAGTGTAAACAAAGGTGTACATGTAGCATCTCTCCAATTTTATTTCACAGAATTGACTTCTGTCGGAAAGTAAATTAATTATTGGTTTTGTGTAGGTTACATTTATTGAAGCTCTAGATCAGCTAATGCCTGGATTCGATCCTGAGATTGGAAAGTTAGCTCAGAGAGTGCTGATAAACCCACGAAAGATTGACTACCACACAGGAGTGTTTGCAACCAAGGTATTGCTTAATTGTGCAAGTATATACCTTCAAAATATTCCACTCACTCTCTGATACTTTTGGTAGATAACTCCTGCTAAGGATGGGAAGCCAGTGATTATTGAGCTTACTGATGCCAAGACAAAAGAACCTAAAGACACTTTGGAGGTAATAGTTCTCTTCTTCCCGGGGGCCCCTCCCGACATACACACACCAAACCACTCAAAAGGATAATGGAGAATATGAATTTTGAACAAGCTAAGGTCCATGATGAACAGAATTAGATCTATCATATTATATTGAATCTGAAGGATCCCAAGCTATAAATGTTAAGTTCTTCAGATGTCCACTGCCCAAAAACACGAACTAAAATGTAAGTATTAGACCAGCTACCGTGATTTAAGGATCTAGGCTAAGACTAATCACATTATAACATCCAAAACTCAACTAGCAGTGCCAGTTTCCATAAACCTTAATTTCTGCAAGTGACATTTTTATATCAACTGAAAGACATCCACATAGCTGTTGGTCACCAGCAGTCTCCCAACCAAAGTTTGTCTTGGTAGTATTGAATGTAGCTTGAACAATTTGCTTTCCTATTATATACGCATAAGATACTGGTATGGGCTAGACGTCAACTGTTATGAAATTGTTGCTGGTCCAATTTATCTTTTAGTTGTGCATGGATGGAGCAAAACCATGCAGTCTTGACATAGTGTCCTGTTTGCGGACTCAACTAAACTAGTGTCTTATCTAAACATTCCATTTTAAGATACAAAAATGAATTTTTTTTCTTCATACTTAACTCTTACTATATGTTATCTTTGATGTTGGAATTAGGTTTCTTAAGTTGAAGAAAGGGCTAGACAAAGATCTATTGCAAACACAAAGACCATTTTTTCAAAATTACTTTCAGTGCTGAGGGACATAAGAGCAAAAAAAAAAAAAATCAACTTCAAGTTGTCAAATTTTGATTTTCTCCAAATTATAACTTCAATAATACGAGCTTATCATCCCTTGGCAAGTAATTTCTTCATTTCCTCTTCATTTTGTTTTGTGGTATATACTAAAATTTTATACTAATACTTTTGCTCCAGGTAGATGTAGCATTAATTGCAACTGGAAGGGCTCCATTTACAAAAGGTCTTGGACTGGAGAATGTACGCCCTCTGCATACAAGTAAATATAAGTCTGAACACTGAAGGAACTAATATATGAATCTCAAGTGGTGTTTATTTATTTTCAGATCAATGTGGAAACTCAACGTGGTTTTGTTCCAGTTGATGAGCGCATGAGAGTAATTGATGCAAACGGCAATATGGTTTGTAACCTCCAGCCCAATTTGTTTATGGTTACTCAAAATGTTCTTGACCTAATATTTCGATTATTAGGTTCCTCACTTATATTGCATTGGAGATGCAAATGGTAAAATGATGCTTGCCCATGCAGCAAGTGCTCAAGGAATCTCTGGTAGGTGGTTTTACCTAATAATTGTAGCATGTAGACTCAATATTTTTATTTGACCTGTCATATATCTCACAACGGTTTGTTTAACACAGTTGTTGAACAAGTTACTGGAAGGGATCACGTGCTTAACCATTTGAGCATTCCAGCAGCTTGTTTCACTCATCCTGAAATCAGTATGGTTGGGTTGACTGAG
>CAIGRS010039362.1:0-13722 GCA_903798395.1 Fraxinus floribunda | reverse complement strand
GAAGAATGAGAATGTAAAATTAATGAGTGTCAAACGTGGGCTATATATAATCACAAACGAAGCAGCTTTAGGAGAAAATAAAGAGGAAGAGGAAGAAAAAGAAAAAGATGAGAAGAAAAGTCAACTAAAGTGGCTGAATTGAGAGTGGAAAGTGGCTGAATTGTTTATATATATATATATAAATATATATAAACACATGCAGAATCCAACAAAAGAGAGAAATAGAGGCAGATTCAATTTGACCTTTATTCACATAAAACGTCCATATGTTTGACCTTTAGTATGCAAAACGTTATTACGTTTCAATTTTTTGTATTTTTATCCCTATTCCCACGTTTCATTGCGAAAAATATCGTTTTCTTCAATTTTATCCATTTTCTCTATAAATATTTGTGAAATGACAAATATCGGGTGATGAAAATTGAAGAAAACGATATTTTTCGTAACAAAACGTGGAAATATGGATGAAAATACAAAAAATTGAAACCTAATGACGTTTTGCACATTAAAGGTCAAACGTAGGGACGCTTTGTGCAATAAGCCAATATTAATTTGTGGATACATAGATGGATGAGAAAAGCAATATTAAATTTTTAGATGAAAATGAAATAGTAATTGCTTTCTTTTTAAAAAAAAAAAACAAAAACAAAAATTGGTGTAATGTAATAAGTGGTCGTTGCTTTTTATTTTTGATTGTGTATTTTGATCTATTTACATTTTTCAATTTTGTAATTTTTAATTAAAAATACGATAGGTAAAAAGTAAATACACACTATACAAAGGATCTTGATCATAAATTTCCTTTTTTGACGAACTCGATTTGGATATTTCTAAAGCAATCGGTTAATAGTATGTTTGGTAAGCTTGAAAGTTAATTTAATTTGTAAGCTTACCAACTCGCTATATTGTCTCCTAAATTAAGAATGGTTTATCTCCTCTTTGCACGGACTCGACAATCTTCCCGCGTATAGCATTAATTCTTTAAATCGGGAAGAACTTTTTAATTTTTTTTTGCATAACACTATTAGTAGATAACGTATTGAACAATGATCCACAACTTCCGGAGAAATTGGAAGTTAACGAAGCGTAATATGATCAAGTGAAAATAATTTTCCGTAATTTAATGTCATACGCAACTTGAAAATCATTAAATGAATATGAGGTTCTTGAGTGAAAAACAAAATGAAATTTAGAAATGAAAAGTTACCTTCAATATACAGAGTTATCTGTGTATCTCCTCATTTTAACAGTAAGAAATTTCATGTCAGCGGTAATATGTGCCAAGAAAAAACGAGAAGGTACTGAAATCACACGAGGACCCATAAGTTAGGGACCATTTTGCAAAATCTCAATTCTTTTCAAACTATAGGTACATCAAATCATCGAGTTAATTGTTCTAATAGTCACTGAATTTATGTCTATGCCTTCAATTGGTCACTAAAATTTAAAATATCAAGTTTTGGTTACTAAACTTTGAAAAACGTTGGATGTTACTTGTTGGCTAATTTTCGTTTCAAATATTTAATGGAATTGATGATGTAGCTGACAGAATGCACATGTGGCCACTATATTTTGGAAAACGTCTTCAATTGTTCACTAAACTTTGAAAAATGTGTTCTAATATCAATTGAATTTTGTGAGGTCGAATTTTGACTACTGAACTTTGAGATAGTTGAATTTCAGCCACTAAAATTTGAGATGCTCGAGTTTCTACCACAAAACTTTGAAAAACGTCTTCTACGGTTCTCAATAAAATTGAATTTAATTAAAATTTGTTGTTAAAATTTGGATTTAATTTTATTTAACAGCAAATTCATTATGTGTTTCATTGTAAAATTCAAATATTATGATGAAAATAACTTAAAATTCTACTTAACTATTGTGTAATTGAGTAATCATTCTTAGTGATATATGTAATGCTTGCAAAGTTGTGTAAATGAAGTGACTACTAATTGTAATGAAACACAAAATATATTTATTGTTGAAATAAAATTAAATCCAAATTTTAGCATGGTTATTATTTTAAAAAAATGAGTTTTAAATAGAATTTTTTGGAGAATATACAGCTAAAAAACTTTTGAATTTACGTGTAAAATATTTTATTGTATAAATATGTTGTTAAAAATGAATATGAGAATTACAAAGTCTTATTTTAAATGGAGACAAATAGAAGCTTAATTAAATATAAATTTATAGTGAGCAATAAAAGACGTTTTTCAAAATTTAGTGGACAAAGTTCGACTATATCAAAGTTCGGTGATCAAAATTCGATCACTTTAAAGTTCAGTGAGCAAAAAAAGACATTTTCCAAAATTTAGTTGCCAAAATTCAACTATGTGACGGGATACCGCATGTGCATTTTGTCAGCTACATCACCAATTTTGTTAGAGATTTGAGATGGAAGTTATGCCAATGAGTAACATACAACGTTTTTTAAAGTTCAGTGGTCAAAAATCGACATTTTAAACTTCAAGGAGGGATAGAGACATCATTGAAACAATTAGCACTCAAATCATCAAATGCGAAAAATAACTCACCATCTCAGCCGTTGATCCTGTTCACGGCTTCATCAAACCTCAACCATCAACTTACTTGAGATATGCACGGCCAACAATTCAGCTACTCTCTCTCTCTCTCTGTAAATCCTCGGGACAACGACACCCATGTCGACGATCTAGTAAACAAAGCCCTAAAATTTTCTCTCTAAATCTTTTCAGTAATTTATCGACTTTCTCTTCGATGTAAAAGCCTCCATAAATTTTGCCCTGAAATTGAATTTTACCAATTATATATCCCATTTTTCTTTATAAATATATCTTTTTGGGTATACGTTCATCAGGGCATTCTTTATAGTTAGAGAAAAAGTGCGTTTTGACTTTTGAGCTTTTCTATGTAGCTAAATTGACTCACTGAGTTCAGATTCTCCGAGTCACAGCTGGTTGTTTTCCGGTAATTTATCTTTTAACTTCATCAAGCTCAGCCCTTTTTTCGTTTTTAAGCTCCATTTTGATACTTATGTGAAGTTTCACGATTATCTTAGGCTTCGAGGGTCTAAAATATTTTTTTTTTCTTTTTAAGGTAAGCAAATGATTATACATATAACTTTTTGCGTCTGCGTAAACTTATGTGAGTTCCAAACATAATTTTCGTATTTTAGTTTATGTTTTGTGGATACACTTGTGTAATGATGGACTGTTGTGGAAAGTGAGTTGATGACTATTATATTTGCTTGAACAGTGTTCATTTTAATCTAAACATATGAAGAATTATCATTAGAATGTCCTGTCATTAGGCCCTCAGTAGAATATATTCGTGCATATGTGATATAGAGCCTTGTGTGTATAATATTAGATCCTAGCATTTCCGTGGTTTGTAAAAGATTTTTTCTTGTCGATGAGGTGCTTTTGAGGTTTCTGTATTACCTGGAAAAGGGTGATCCTGGAGAAAATTTTCCTTGTTTTTTCTTTCCGATTGACTGAAGTGGTAATGTAACCCCTAGGAATCGTTCCACACAAGGAAACGCACTTGCCTTTCGTTGGTTATTAGTGGCATCCCCGAAATATGGCTTTCAAATTAAGCACAAGTTTGGTAGGGATTAAAATTTAGATTTTAATCTAAGTCAAAGCTGACAATTAATTTTAACCACATATTTCATGGTCCCACAACTTTTTAACCGCATATTTCTTCAACTTTTATAAAAATCTACTAAAAAATTGATTTAATCCCCACCGAACAGGGGCTAAGTATTTAAATCATATCTGTAATGGACCATTTTTCAAGTTAAATTTTTAACTAAGTTGTCTTTTCCACCAAGTATTAATGCATGTATATCTCTGTATATATTTGAACTTTAAATTGGTGATTCTATTGAACTTTTTTGAATACGGCTGTATGTGTCTGTAACAGCATGGTTTTGATATTTGAGGAGGTCGCATAGTTGAAACCATGGGTAGTAGTGAGATGGACAAATCCTCTAAGGAGGGGAAGGAAGCAAAGGATCCCAAAACTCCTACTTCACAGGTAATATGATACACTGACTCTTTTTTCCATTCATGTTAGTTGTAGGCTTGTAGCAATATCAGAAAAATAAAAAATTTCAGTCACTTATTTTTGTTATTTTTTGGTGGGAATTTCTAGGAGCAGCCTTCAGCTACGGCCACAGGCACGGTTACTGGAGACTGGTCCGGCTTTCAGGTTAAAGTTTCTAAGAGATAGCCCACTTGGACTTTATGCCTCCTTTCTCAACATTATTATAGGGCGTTGGTTATTTGTGCAGGCATATTCTCCTATGCCTCCACATGGATTCTTGGCATCAAGTCCTCAGGCACACCCCTATATGTGGGGAATTCAGGTATATTTTCCCATTTATGTTGTATTGGCTTAGTAGGTGTTACATGCCAATTGTCACGTACAATCATCATAAAGCTACTGGAAATTCTTCTCAGCAAAGGAAATCTAAGTGTATTAACTAAAAAGCTGAAAAAGGAAAAATAAAAATAAAAATGTAGTAAGTTTAATTCAGCTGATCAATTTGACTACTTACTTTTACCGAGCTTTCACAGTTGTCTACATGGATCATATGTTTTGCCTGGTTGCTTGTAAACTGTGGCTTATACATTTCAACGGAAGTATGTCCCTACACATTGCTCAACAGTCTCCTAACCGTAATTGTTGTTTTGTTGACCTCTTGTTTTACTGTTTTCCATCTATTTGGGGCTAGTTTTGATTGATAATTCAAATAATATAATTGTTCTTATTGGAAAGCCTGTGAAGTAGGAGAATCTAAATCATGTTATTATTCTTATAGAAAAGCTTGTGAGGTAGGACAACTTTGGAAAGTTGAAAATGTGGGGGGTTTTACATCAACTAGATGCCTAATGGTAGTTTATTAGAACTTGTGCTTGATATGGAACGGAGTTGGTATTCATTCTTTTTAGAAGTCCCCTTTGACTAGTCAAAGTGAAAAAAACCCAAGCTTGAAAATTTTTGCAACGTCAAATGTCTTAGGTACCCTTACTAAAATGGTGTTCTTCTCGTATTCGTCATTTTCTCCACCCCATCCCACCCTTGCCTTCCCCTGTCCCCCCTTCTGATGCTGTCTCCCTGCCCCTTCAACTGTTCTTCTTGTTGCCCCTCTACCCTCCTGTTCCCCTCCCCTGGTATCCATCATCCCTGTGTCCCCATCCTGCTGTCTACCCAGTTTTTGTAATCAGGGCTCCTGAACTCCAAAGTAGAAGGAAGAAATATAGGGGAAATGGGATGGAGAGCTGTGATAAAAAATGGGGGGAAAGAGGAGGGAGAGGAGAATCAGTTGCATGGAGTAGGGGAGGTAGTTGTATGGGAGAGGAAAGGTGGTGGTGTTGGAGGATGATGCAAGGTTAGGGGAGGATGATGCAAGGTTAGGGGAGGAAGGAATAGTATAAAAGTACATTAGGATCATTACAAAACTTGATATTTGTTCTGAAAGTTTTGAGGAAAGAATGCATTTTTCCCTATATCTTCAACGGATTTGGGACACTAGTAGGACTGTTTAGAGGAACAGTGGCCCTTGGCTTTTTGGACTTTTCAGAACTTGTGCTGCAAGGTTAGAGGATTTAGGATTAATGGTTGGATTCGAAGAATATGTGGATTGGTGATGCATGCAGTTATTTTAGGAAGATATGTGCGTAGGTTGCAACGAGTTGGATAGAAGAAAAACAAGAATTCTGTTTAGCCACCATGTTTGATTGCTGCATCAACTAGAAGATCCAGTGTAATCGTATACCTTGCAACCACATCATATTATATCAGTTTTGATATATCCCTTTCTTTCAATGTTTTAATATGATTTCTTCACTTTTGTGAGTGAAAGCTTTTTTAGGTCTATGTAAGACATGACCTTACTATAATTATCATTCCCTGAAGTTATCCTTAATTAGTGTTACCTCCCCTTGATAGTATAAATACTCTTTTATCTTATCTTTTCTACTACGACCTCATTCATCTTAAATACTTCACCTTACTCATCATATGGACAAAATTACATTTTGACAACCCAACACTCTTGGTAAAAAGCATAGCTCTTCTAATAATCATTTCATAAACTTATTATTAACCTTCTAGGGGTTTTTTCTACCACATAAAACTCCTGTGTACTTCCCTATGTTATCCTACATATGCATTTGATTCTCTTCATGTCCTTGTTATAATTGAACTTAAACATTATTAGTCATCATCATCATCATCATCCTTATTTCTATTATGATTAAAAGGACATTTAATGTACTCCATCTTAGTTTTCATTCTGCTTAACATAAAATATTTAAATTTCAAGGTACTTAGATTTTTAACTATGTTAACAGCAAATAACATACGTCAAGGAACCCTATTCTTGGTATGTCTTGTGAGCTTATCCATGATGAAGTAAAGAAATGAATACGTAAGATAGAATCTTGGTATAAGCTTGTAGTTGTGTGTACTATGGCCACCACATATCACATCCATAATTGTTCCATCTTATATGCCCTTAATGATGTTGACATATCTAATAAATTTTCATTTTCTCTTTGTCACGTACCATATCATATCCTTGTTCACTCTTTCTATGCTTTTTCTAAATCAATAGACACCTTTTGCAAATCTTGTGTGCTTCCTCTGTACTTTTCTGTTAATTTTCTAAGTGATATATAGTTTTGAGAGACTTGTAAATTACACCTTGATATATGCTTTAATCAGTCTCTTCCCTAGTTTATTGTGAATCATGAACTTTATAACTCTGTATCTTATTGGTAGACACCATAATACTCTTCCTCCACACGTCTAACATCATTTTTCCTTTTTAAATTCTCATTGAATAATTTTTTCAACCATATAATTCCCACGTCGGCTGTTCTGTTCCACACTTTAATAGGAATTCCATGCAACTAATTTCTTTACTCATTTTCATCCTCGATTAAATAATTTTTTGGAATAATAAGAAACACTCGGAGAGAAAATTTAGGATCCCTCTAAAGGGCAAGAAAACATTAAAATATTCTATGGTTACATAGTAGAAATAAATAATTTGCAAAAATGGGAAATGTGCTAAATCACTAATTATATTCCCTTAACAGCTAAAAATTCAAAGTGTATTTTACAAAAGGTAAAACATTGATTTGATTGATAGTTTACCAGACACAGGATTTGCTATCCGTGACTCGTGAGTGTGCACACCAGCCTTTTCATCGCTCCCCCTCAAGTTGGCTCAAATACAACCACCATTTGCAGCTTAATAATTATGGGTTTAGATAGACGTTTTTTGAAGACCTTTGGTGAGAATATTGCTACTCAACTTTTTAAAGGGATGAATATCGTACATCGATGCATATTAAACCCCTTTTTTTGGTTTGTCCTTGATACTTTAGAGAGGATTCTCTAGAATTTTTTATGTTGGTTTAATTTTTGATTCTCATTCTAGTTGATAATGTTATGATACCTATACCCTTTAGACTTACATTCCAAGTTGTTATTCATTAATTTTTATTTGAACTTATCTTACAGCAATTTATGCCACCATATGGTACTCCTCCACATCCATATGTCGCTATGTATCCTCATGGGGGCATATATGCACATCCAACCATGCCTCCGGTATTTTCTTGTTGATCTTGTTGTTTAGTTATATATAAAATCATATTCCTCTAGTGGGCGTGACTTTTTTGTATTCTGCTTTCAACTAAATTAGGGGTCTTATCCTTTTAGTCCTTTTGCCATGTCTTCTCCAAATGGTATTGCTGAAGCCTCTGTGAGTTGTCTTCACAAACTTTCATTTCTCTTCCTTTTTTACTTTTTCTTTTTTTAGAATGTGCTCTATTTCCATTGCTGCTACTGTTTGAGCCTTTCCATAAATTAATTGGATAATATTTTATATTTAATGATAGGGTAATGCACCTGGAAACATGGAGGTGGATGGCAAGTCATCTGAGGGGAAGGAAAAACTTCCCATCAAAAGATCGAAGGGACGTTTGGGATCTTTGAACATGATTACTGGGAAGAATGGTGAACCCGGTAAAACATCAGGAGCATCTGCAAATGGTGTCTATTCCAGAAGGTAGAGTAAATCTGTGAAACAAACAAAGGGACTGGTCATAAATAAGTTCCAGTAGTAGATGTTAAAATGATCCTGAGAATTGCTGTCGTGTTTACTTATTTGGATGTGCAATTGTTGTTTCTGTTTTTTTATAAATGTGTGACTGTAAGTGCACTTTTTTTTTTCCCTTCTAACTTAACGAAATATTAATATGCGTGCCTTCTTTTATTTGGGATGAGTGGGTGGGTAAGGGTGGTATTTGATCACACTCTCTCTCTCTCTCTCTCTCTCTGGTCTTCTCCCCCTTTCTTTATTATTTACTAACAACAACAAAATGATGAATTAATATGATCTTTTAATGCCAATGTCGAAAATGGGTGGGAATATGATGATGTTTCAGTTCGCGATTTATGAAATTTCCGTAAATGCAATTTGCAGTGCCGAGAGTGCAAGTGAAGGATCAAGTGAAGGAAGTGATGAAAATTCTCAAAATGTAAGAATCACAAACTTGTCACTGGGTATCATAGTTTTATCAGACTAATGTCAGTGTGACAGTTATCTGCTTGCATCTAGCCATCTTTAAAGTTGAGGCGAAGTTTCAGAATATGCCATTGATCTTGATGCATTATTTACACTTTCTTTTTTGAAAGGGCATTATTTACATTTTCTGTAGATGACCCTTATTCTCTTAAATATGCATTGAACAGAATGCAATTTATTTGGCATCATAACCTAAGAAAGAAACATCTGCATACCGCTGACGTGTAGCATCTTAGTCCTTTATTACTTCTAATCAAAGATGACCGGGGTTTTTGCTTTACCATATTTTAAAGCATTTAAGCGTGCTCATAGATTTTCATGTAAATTTTGTACTCTTTTTGCTAACAATACTATATGGTTAACAGAAAGGGACATTTTAAGCTTACCATCGAAGTTTCCTTGTTAAGCTTCTTAAAATCAAGATGTATGGTTCGGTAAAAGTGTTTTGAATGATGTTGGCTATTTTTTAACTCGTATGAGGAAGTGGTTTTAGTACTTATCCAAGTGAGCACGAAATAAAATCAAGAGATTTAGCCCCTGTTTGAGCCCCATTTTTTAGAGCAGATTTTATAAAAAAAATGATTTTCTTGGGGAATATGGTTAAAAAGTTGGAAAAAGTTTTGAATTAATGTGCAAAATTATTTTACTAAGAGAATATATGGTTGAAAATGAGTTTGGGAAAAATGAGTTTTAAAGAATGAGGCTCAAACAAGGACTTCGTTTCTTCTAATACTTGTTCTGTTCTGCTTTACAGGAGTCACAAATGAAGACAGGAGGCCCGCAAGATTCAGGTGCAATTTAAAGAATGTTTTCTTCCTATGCAACCATTATCTTGGCTATTTGTTTCACGAATATCTTTGCTACAGGGGAAGCATCTCAGAATGGTGGTGGTACACATGGTTCTCATAATGGAGGGCCAAATACACACCATTCAATGATGAGTCAACAAATGCCCATCATGTCAGTGTCTGGCGGTGCAGGTGGTATTCCTGGTCCCACCACTAACCTTAATATTGGTATGGACTACTGGGCTGCATCTCAACCATCTGCTATTCCTGCAATACGTGGTAAGGTGCCTTCTGCTCCAGTGGCCGGAGGAATGGTCACTTCTGGATCACGGGATAATGTCCAATCACAGCTTTGGATACAGGTTTTGTTCTCTTCCTGTAAATGATATTTTTTTTATTCTCCTTTGCCTTTGGGGGTTTCATGATTTTGTCTTGCTTAACAGAGTAAAGAGTTGGGCTCTTGTGATTTTAAGTTTCTGGTGGATTATTTGTCCATATACGTGTTAATTACTCGTCAATTTGCACAAGAAAAAGGTTGTTCACAATTAATTATTACGATAATCCTGTGATGACTTCACAACTAAATTTGTTTTAAATTTAAAATTGAACAGTTTATATTTTTCTAGAAAATGCACTATATTAGTATATAAATTTCTAAACAAAATTATGTTTGTAAGATATACCCGCATGCCCTTGTCCAAAATTTGGATAATTTTTCGCCGTATCCCCATATTCTAGTGTTTAGAATAATAAAGAATCTGATCCTTTGATATGTACCTATATCCGACACCCGCACCCGAGTTCAAGCTACACAGCTTATCTGATTGTTAACGTTGATTTTAACTGAATGCGTTAGTATATTTTCCCTTTTGCCGCCAACACTAGCTGCGATTGAATTGATATGGTTTTGTAGGCAGGGTTTTAATGTTGGATATAAAATGTGGCTGCAATACCTGCTTATCTAGCTTTTTGGTTGTGGAACGGTACACTCCACTTTTGGGGACTGGCATATTATAACAGAGTTAATAAATCAACATGTCTTTGCATTGACTTGTCAATGTTATAACAGGAAATTGCGATTGGCCCTATGATTTTGACGTCTCATGAGATGAGGCATATGCTGGTTAAGAACCACTATTGTTATTACATACTTTAATCCAAGTTAGAGAACATTAACAAGAAAAAATTAAACATAATATTCATTCACATTGTTGATAGTCCCTTGACTAATTATTTTCCAATAGCACTGACTTGATCCCTTTTCGTTTTCTTAATCTGCTCAACTCGTTTTTTTATATCTGCAAATTCCCCCAGAACAATTACAAAGAACTCCAACACAAATGATACAATTAAGTTACATTTTCATAAGCACCAGCTTTTTTTTTTTTTTTTTTCATATGTGGTAAATATTTTATCTTTGGACGTCACATATAATAGGTATAATTTTGAAACTAAAATGTTTGATCTTTGATCTAACGGTCTCTGACATAGCAGCAGCTAGTAACTACCGCAGCTTTACTCTGAATCTCTTCATATATTATTTTCTTTTTATCTGGGCTTTATACCTGCCTCTTTGAAGGGAGAGCTGGTAAACTGGTAGTATCAAGTCCGTTTGGGGAAGATTAAATTGCGGGATCCAGTATTGTGGTGTATATAAACTTGGTTATTTCTATGACTGAAGGCAAGTCTCTAAACGGTTGGGGGAAGTTCCTTCAGTGGTGAGCCAGTGACGTGTGTCTAACCATTTCGGCCTATTGAAAATAGGGCAAAAATAGTAATTTCTTAAGCCTAAATCTTCAGTCTTGTCTCATGGCGCTGTTTGAGGTTTGGGGCGTATTTATGGAACATGGTATAATACAAGTGAGCCTTGACGTATCAGTTCCTTATACAGTGACATTTTTCAGTTCATTTTTGTTTATCATCTTTCAGATACTACCTGTAAATGTTGGGAAGAATCAAATGAATGTATAGGAAAGATGCAAAGCAAGCAAAACGACTAAAAATCAAATCCAACGGGAGCAAGACCAGTGCCAATAATATTGGACCTTTTTTTTTTAGCAGATTTAGGCGAGGGGATGTTGCAGGGGTGGGGGACCTGCAAAATAATCAATGTCAATAGTAATCACCTTGTAGACAGATTATTTTGCAATTGCTTATGGTTAACACTGGTGTGTGATTGGATATCTGCGTTCTCTTTGATAGAAGAATTTATCTTTGTCCTAATTCATCTCCTTCTGTGGTAATGATTGGACACCTTTACTTTCCCTTGAGTTCAGGATGAAAGAGAGCTCAAAAGCCAGAGAAGAAAGCAGTCAAACAGAGAATCAGCTCGTCGGTCCAGATTGCGAAAACAGGTCAAAACAGTTATTTCCCACTTTTAAGTCGCTTAGCCTGTTAAGATTTCGTCCCTGATACTTTTTTGTTTCTGTACACGGGGCTCAGGCAGAATGTGATGAACTGGCCCAGCGCGCTGAAGCTATGAAAGAAGAAAATGCTTCTCTTAGAGCAGAGGTGAATCGTATTAGGAGTGAGTATGAGCAGCTTCTTGCTCAGAATGCAGCTCTGAAGGTATTATCTAATGCTTAGATTACAGTTTTACTGATTGCCAAGCAAGATTTCACAAAGCAAACTCGTTGCGTGGATGTTGATCATGTTTGATACCCTTTTTCTCAGATTCCACTAAAATATATAATGATTTGTATATATGTAAAATAGTTATATAGTGTTGCACACGTTTCTATAATTCTCTTTTTTATTTTTGTACCGAGTAAATTTGGTTCTGCAGGAGAGACTTGGTGAATTCCCAGAACAAGAAGATCCAAGGTCCAGTCGGGATGACCAAAGCGCAGGCCATGATTCTCAGTATTCTGGGCAAGCTGAGCATATTCAAAGCAGTCAATGAAGTCGTTCAAAATGAAGTACGAGGTTTAACCCTAACCGATAGTTTACATGAAAACCTATATTTACGTAGCGTGTAGTTTAAAATTCGTTAAAAAAACTGATTTTTAGTGTCAAAACTGCTCAAATTTTACCAATCATTTCTCATTTCGACCAATCTTTTATGGTTGAGGAATGTGGATGGTATGTAACAGGAAATTTAAGTTGTCTGTCAAGGAAGGTACGACCTTAATCTATGTTACATTTGTGTGTACTGAATATTGTTTGTGAAAATTGCCACTGGGAGAGAGAATTGATAAAACTTCGACTTAGAGATGACAATGGATCTGTTTGTTGGCATCGCGTCATTAATGTTCTGAATATTTCTTTTTATTGATTTTTTTTTTATGAAATGAAAAAGGAAAATTACTCAACAATAATAACATAGAATCATTTAAAATAGAATAATGTCATCTATCACCAGTTGTGTCTATGTGGTATTATATGATAGCAATTAAATGTGAACTTGTATGATTTATTTAATTGAATTTGTAATTTAATGTCGTCAATGTTGTCACTTAGACTAGTGTTAAATATCAGTACTCTTTAAAATATTAGTTATTCTTTTTTTTATTCTTTGTAAAAATGAAAACGTAAAATGGAGTTTCCCAACACAAGGGGAACTTCGACCCTAACAATAGCTTCAAAACTTCGATCAAGTTCGCATGGAAATGGTGTACCATTTACAGCCTTCAAAGTCTCACTGTCACAAGCTCCAAATTCTTGTACTGCCTGCTCGAGGGGTGCAAGACTGGGATCTCAGCCCCTCAGGGCTACTTCAGCATGGCCCTGGGCCTCTAAAAACCTTCTTGGCTTGAATTCGGTAATAACCCACATGATCTCAACTGGTGTTGAAGCCTATGATATGACTACCAATTATTAGGTTGGACGTTGGCTATGGAATGCATTGGCCACTAGACTTGGTCGTTTCCTTGGCAAGGCTTTCCATAGCTAATCGTCCAATCTATAATGGGTGGTCACACTCCCAAGACACATCTCGAAATGGTAAAAGAGGAAGGTGAAAAAGTTACAGCTTTGCTTGAGGCTATTGTGTCAAGGGTTCGAATCCTAAAATATGAATTTGGCACTTGAGTAAGTACAAGTGTACAAGCAATCTTTTATCCTGTACCCTTGAAGGCATAACCTGCGATTTACCTCCTTCACCAAGGTTCAAGGCAGGTGGGGGGCACTCAAGGTTGGGATTGAACCTTTTTTTTTTTAGGGTTAATTTCACAAATGGTCACTAAAGTTACCTGAAAATTTCAAAACGGTCACTGAAGTTTCAAAGTTTCAGAAACGGTCACTGAAATTTGAAATTTCTTACATAAACGGTCACTGAATTTTCAGATTTTTTGACTAAGTTTGAGGCAATTTTTCGGCAACTTTCGACCACTAAAACCGCCGAATTCG
>CAIGRS010039312.1:0-14264 GCA_903798395.1 Fraxinus floribunda | reverse complement strand
GTGACTTATAAATTTTGATATGTGACCAACTAATTTTGAAATATGTGATCTGTGACCAATAAATTTTGATATGTGACCAATTAATTTTGAAATATGTGATCGTGTGACTTATAAATCTTGATATGTGACCAACTAATTTTGAAATATGTGACCGTAAAAAAATTTGTGATCAACTACTTTTGAAATATGTGATCAACGAATTAATTGTGATTTACAAAATCTGTGACCGGAATATTTGTCGGAAACGGAATAGTCGTCGGAATAGTTTGCCGAAGAAGAGTGGTTGTCGAAATGGTCGTCGGAATAGTCCCGTGGTGGTGCAGGTGCGGTAAGTTAATTATATTATATTATATTTAAAAAAAAACCTGATTTTTAAATTTTCAAACTATAAAACTGATTTGTGTAAACAATACACCTGATTTTTTGATTTTTTCCCAACTTGCAATCATACATGTTAACGCAAACACCCATGAGCGCATTAGCCTCAAATCGATGGAACTCATGCACATGATTGTAGGTCGATGGTGCGTTCATCAAAGAGGGAAAAAAGGAATGAAAATATATTAGTGGATAAATTTAGAATAATATATTTTTATTTAATTTTATATACATAAAAATTGTATGAGATTATAAAATTTTAATTTCCATTCTTTTACTCATTTTCAACCAAACATTCTTCAATAGAATAATTTTTTTTTATCAAATCAATAATTTTTCCTTTTTTTTCAACCTCACATTTTCCGTCAATGTACCATTCAAAATTATATTATTCGAAAATAACGTGCCGCAAACATACCTTGACAGTATAATAAACTTGTGTGGACATGAATAGCTGCTCCAGAAAGAAGCGGAAACCATTATTCAATATTCAGATAAGGAAAACGAAAACGAAAACACATTCTTTGGGTGGAGCAGAACTAATAAGCAATTCCTAATTCCTTTTGTGGTTTTTTTCAATCTTTTGAGTTTCTATTCTTCTTTCATTCCAAAGATAACAATTTTCAAGCAATTTTTCCTTGCACTAGAAAACGTGCAAAATAGTCCATTTCATTAATCTCTCCCAAGAATTCTTAATTCCAATTCCAGCAGGGTACTCTAAATAAATCTTGAATTAGTCCCTGATTGTGTGCTGTATAAAGAAAACAAAGCTTTTTTGAACCAGCAAGTGACTGCAGTTCTTGTTGTAACAAAGTTTCAAGGTGATTCTCCATATACATTAATACCCACTTTCCTTTGAAGGTTATTAATAATTTGTTTCTTGGTGAATCTAGCCTGGAATTTTCCGTTCTGTTTCATATTATGTTTTACAAGTTGCCATGGTTTGTGAGATTTGTAATTGTTTCATGCTCACCACATGTTTGATCAAAGTTCTCAGTGTAATATATACTAGCGTGTGATGAATTTTTCCAGTGAATTCAGTTGACTCACTGCGTGCGAGTGTCCTCGAGTGCAAAACCTTTCAATGAATTTCAATATTTTCCCAATGATGAATCATGAATTGTATGTAGTAATTGTTTTTCACATTCGAAGGGTTTAGTGTTTTTCTTAATTATCTGTTTGCATGGTTTCTCTTTATCTCTGGAATAGTTCTTGTTGGAATGCGGAACAAGAATCATCCAAAAAATCAATATTTTTTTTTTAATTTTAAGAATTAAATATCGTTGCTAAATGTTCGCGTCTACATTATAATCAAGAAATAAAGATTAATAATGTATCCAAATTCGAATCAAAATCTTGATCGAATCTGAATCACAAACTTTCAATCCTTTGGATTATGAACTTTCAACTTTTGATTTCAAGAACTAAGTGCTTTAAATCTTCAAGTCTTCTATAGTATTCTCTCAAGTCAAGACTAACGTGTGGGCACCTTCTTTTAGTTAAACTAAAAACCAATCACCCCCACCCCCATTTCCTTATTTTCCAACCCCAACTCCCACCTTGCCCCGACCACCACCAATCTCCATCGGCGCTCGACTTGAGCCAGGAACATAAGCCATCGGAGTCCCGTCTTTCTCGAAGTTCTCACTTTCCGACCTTAAAACAGCCACTAATAACTTCAACCCTGAATTTATTGTCTCTGAAAGCTGCGAAAAGGCACTAAATATTGTTTATAAAGGTCACCTCCAGAACCGCCGGTGGATTTGGCCAGACCATAAACAGTTTGCGGTATTATATTATCACAACAACAGTATATATGTGTATATATTCATGATCTACTTCTTAATACTTCGAGGGCTTTGTGTCTGATAAAAACAATTCAGCTCGATGATATTTTTGGGTTGTAGGAGGAGGCATGGGGAGTAGGGAAATTGAGGCACCGGAGGCTGGCTAATTTGATAGGTTATTGTTGTGACGGTGATGAGAGGTTGTTGATTGAGGGAGCTGCTGCTTTTAAGGTGGTGGTGGTGGTGGTTGCGGTACTGGATTTTGAGGCAGCATTGGGCGACGTTGAGATTGTGGTGCAGGATGTGGCGACCAACTGCTGGGAGGTGGTTGTTTTGTTTTTGGGGTGTTAGGGTTGGGGAAGAAGGAGATGGGGGTGGGGGTTGTGGTTTTGTTTGTTTTTTTTGATATAATAGGGAAATGTATTATGTCCAAAATGCCTTTACCTTATTTGGAGAAAATTATTAGATTTTTAATTTCTGGGTCAACTGACGATTTTTGGAGTCAAACTAATGGAAACCGTTATTTTGGACTTGGGGTGCGATTCTTTTAAAGATTTGGTACCGTGTCCGCAACTAACTGAAATGTTTGGTACATCGGTTGCAATTTTCCCTATAAGTTAAATTATATTTTGCTTCTCCACGCAATCATCCAACTTATATTATCACAAATGATTATTGACATTTTTATTCGCATGTTCAATACGAAATAATGCAATAACAATAAATAAATAATATATTTCATTTACCATAGAACATATTATTTTACAATAGCAAAACTATACTATATGGGCATGCAACCTTACATTTATTTCCTCTGTCACTATATAGAAGAGATGTGTCATTTCTTAATAGCAACCAAGAAAAAGCTTCTCGGTTTTCATAGGATGTATCTAAACTAGACTCGATTTCTGAAGACTAGCTTCTGTATCCTCATTCTTAAAAGTCTCCTCTTAGGATTCCCATGGAAAGCACTTCCAACATGTTGAATAACAAGCTTCAATGTTCTGGCACCATATCCAAGGAGTTCAACTGCTGCATCACTCACCTAAATCTTCATCTTCTAATGTGCTCTCTTCTTTTATACCAGTGCCAACTATAACCTGGCAATATTGCTAATCTGTTTGCGGTCAAGAGGCAGGATTGTCGACACGGTTCATGAACTCGGGCAGAAAATTAATCTTGCAACCCTTATTACCCTCTTCTTTATAGTTTCATAAGCCATCTCCTTGGGCAAGGTATCATCATCCGTGTTAAGTATATATTGTGAACCTACATTGACGTCATGATGATTACAGTATTGTTGACTCATAGTACGCTCGTAGCGAATCAGTTACTCTACCATCATCCAGGATTTGAAGGAACACGTTAAATACATCAAAATGAGCATTTTCTATAATGACCCGAGTCTCTTATTCAAGTCGTTAACTTACGTACTGTTCACTTTGGGTAGGCATATGCCCATTTATCCCTTCACTGCTTTCTATCGTGTCCCCTAAGATTTAAATCCAAGACCTCTGCCTAATGAAAGACGTAAGTTGAATTCTTATATGTCCAATTGATACTAAGATTCAACTTAAGTCTTTCATTAGGCAGAGGCCTTGAGTTCGAATCCTAGGACGCGAGGGGTAAGTGGGTATAGGCCACCTAAAGCGGACATGTGTAACGACCCGAGTGTCTATACCCAAATTGTTAGCTTACGTACTGTCCGCTTTAGGTGGACATGCTCATTTACCCCCTCACGGCTTTCTATTGTGATGTAACGACCCGAGTGTCTATACCCTAATGAGAGATTTAAGTTGAATCCTGATACCAATTGTGAGGGAGTAAGTGGGCATAGGCTAACTCAAAGCGGAGACAATACATAGACTCGGGTCATTACATTTTCATTCCCATCAAACATAATAACTGCAGATGGCCACCTCTGAAAAATAATGTGAACTGCCCTCCTTCATATCCAACGAAACCTCGGGGCTCCAATCAATTGTGGGACTGCATGTTTTTCCATGTACTAGCTCATATCGATTGGTACAAGATCTTCTTCGGTGTTGAACATAAAGGAAGGAATTGCCTTTGCAAGCTCCGTCTTTTCAACAACTATAGGACCCATGAACATGAGTAGGACGATGGGGATCTGATGCATAGTGAAGCGATAAAGATTCAACGCATGCCTAAAGATCCGTTGATTCTGAAAATATTGGATGTTTAGGGAGTCTAAGATCGTTGATTCTTCACAAAGAATGTCGAAATTCGACAATTATATTAGAAATTTCTCAAATTCAACTGAAAATAACGACAACCTACAAAGTTTTTAAATAGCAATTCTAAGTCTCTTCCTCCAAATGCAACAGCTTCTTCCTCTCCAATCGTTGTAGTTTGGAAACAAGTATACTTGTCCATTTACTAACAATCTCGGCAATATCTCTACCAGTAACTTCTTCTTCTCTATGCCTGGACTTTCCAGACTTCTGCAGTTTCAAGTTGACGCTGCAGAAAGTTTAGGCTCCCATACTTCAACTCAGCAGCACAGTTGAGATAATACTCCTCAGCTTGCTGGATCTCTACATTTACTCTGTCAATCTCTTCCTTGATAGAATGTATGCTTGTCATGATAGTTTTTTCATGCTCCCACTGCTCATTCAGCTCATCTTGTCCCTGCTTCAAGAGAGACAATTCTGCCTCAAGGCGATTTAGCCTATCTTTTGATGCTTTATCAGTGTCATTGGTAAGAGTTAGCCTTTCCATCTCAAGTTTCAGAACAGCACGGTTAATTTCAAGGGCAGTTGGTTTTGAAGTAATCTCCATTTTCAGTTTAGCTGCTGCTTTGTCAACAAGCTCAGTAGCTTTGTCAAGTAGGAAACGTCCACTGATGTAGTGGTTAGATAGAATTGGAGCTTCAACAAGGGCACTGTCTGAAATGCAGACTCCAGCAGCTCGTACTTTTCACGCAGTCCACTGAGAATAGAGATGGTATCATCCACTGAAGGTTGATCAACATAAATTTGCTGGAACCAGCTCGCCATGGCCTGATCTTTCTCAATATACTTATGATATTCATCCAGAGTGGTTGCACCAATGCATCTCCACCACCAAGCATAGGCTTCAAGAGTTTGCCAGCTTCTGTTGCACCACAGGTAGCACCTGCACCAACCACTGTGGATCTCATCAATAAAAAGGATTATCTGGCCACCCGAATCAGTAACTTCTTGAACACATGCACCACTGGTAGCACCTGTACCATACTCTTTCTTGAACTCCTTGGCTCGCTGTATACGCCCTTCTAGAAGTCTTCCTAACATTGTTCCAGCATCTTATCTCATCTCTCTAATTATTTTTGGACATTCCTCATATCACCTTGAATTCTCCAGTCCTTAGTCCACCACCATTAGTAATGTCTAGAATTATTAAGTCAGTTAATAACCTACTTCACGACCTATAAATATGAGATTTTGGTGCATGTATTCTATGTATAAGTGGAGTGATTAGAGATTGTGGACAGATAGAGTGTGTATTTGGGCACCGTGAGATTTAGTGCTGTGAAGTGAGTGAGCTTTCATAAAATATTGAATTGGGGGGAGGAATTAGTGTCTCTGTTACCCAATTAAAATTGCACAATTGATTTTTTTTTTTTTAATAAAATATTTTCTGTGAGTTTAAACTCAATGTCTTCTGTATTGAAATGCTTACATACCACAATCTGCTTAGGTACTGAAGATTCTCACTTAAAGCTTTTACAAATATTGCACACATGCTGACTCATTTCCTTGAATCTTGCAGGGACCATTTATGACAAGGCCTTCATGCATGACAGTAGGATTTTACTTTGTGAATTTCATTGAGTGGTAAAACTAAAAATTCTCCCCTTCTACCAGGGATGCTCTTTCATGTGCCTTATCTCTGTCCTAAAACCTCGCCCCTTTTCCCCCTCTTCTCCAAAACCTCAAAATCACTATTTCTCCATAGTAAATCATTTTCATACCTCCGCCACTACCATTCCCCCGTGAAGAATAATGCCAAAAGCCAACACAGAAAGCCTCTTTCCATGACCAAAATGACAACCCAATTGTCCACCTCGGCAGCTCTCCTTCAAAATCCCAGAAATTCAGTCCCCCAAAAATCAAAGAAAAAAGCCCTATACGAGGCCCCAGAAAGTGTACTCCGCCACAAGCTCAACCAGTGCTCAAAACACGGTGACTTTTGCGAGGCCATTCGCCTTTACAATGAGGCAAGGACGAGTAATATTCAACTCAATGTACATCATTATAATGTATTGCTTTATTTATGTTCTCCAAATGATGATGGTAGTAGGCAGGACGCGGATAATTTTGTAGGTTTGGAAAAGGGCTTTGAGATTTTTAAACAAATGCGGTTGGATAAAGTGGAGCCAAATGAAGCTACATTTACCAATGCTTCTAGATTAGCAGCAACTAAAAAGGACCCAGAAATGGCTTTTGAGTTGGTTAAGGAAATGAAGAATCATGGAATAGTTCCAAAGTTGAGGTCCTATGGGCCGGCATTGTTTGAGTTTTGTGAGAAGGCGATGGCTGATAAGGCGTATGAGGTGGATGCCCATATGGTGGATAACAAAGTCTCAGCCGAAGAGCCTGAGCTTTCAGCACTTTTGAGGGTTAGTTCTGATGTCAAAAGGGAGGAGAAAGTGTATGAGATGGTTCATAGGCTGAGAACCACTGTGAGGCAGGTGTCTGAGGAGACTGCAAGTGTGGTGGAGGATTGGTTTAGGTCGGAGACGGCGTCGAAGGTTGGAGCAGAGAATTGGAATGTAGAAAAGGTGAAGGAAGCAGTTGTGAAAGGAGGGGGTGGATGGCATGGGCAAGGGTGGTTGGGGATAGGGAAATGGAGAGTGGCGAGGATCCATATGGATGGGACAGGGGTCTGCCAATTGTGTAGAGAGAAGCTTGTTTGTATAGATATCGATCCCATCGAGACACAGAATTTTGCAAAATCTTTGGCAAAATTGGCTAGCGAAAGAGAAGCGAAAGCTTGCTTTTCGCATTTTCAGGTATGGAACTTGTTCATTTTTTTTCCTGCTGCTAAGGATGATTTTTATGTGTACATACATATAAAGATTTGGTCTTCGGTACTTGTATAATTTGGGTTCTGTTTAATATATTTGCCCGGTTAGTCATGATTTTGTCATCTGGAATATTGTTTCTATCTTGTTCTAGAATTGAAAATTAGTTATGATAAAAATCTTCTGGCAGTTGGCATGTCTTAAACTTCATTGGTAAATCTTGAAACTGCAGTGGAAAGACTGGTACAGTGGTACATTTTCAATTCGGAGAAATTCATATGGTAGACATCGGAACAGGAGACTTTTGTCCAAATCAAGCAATCAATCCAAAGGGTTAAAATTGTTTCTTTGAATACCTTTTCTATTGTCTTCTACTCTTTCCGGATGGCCTCTTAATTTATAATGAACATTTTACACCCATTTGATGCCAATAAATAAATTTGGTGAAAAGTTGATTTTTGATATGACATTTTATTTTTGCGCTCCGAACAGATGGCCAAGATTTGTTGTTGTCAAACCATGTCTTTGAAGTAAAGGGCAGATTCGGTTACTCTTTTTGAAAATTGAACACTATTTTTGAACGTCCAGAGAGGCAAATTGAAGTATTCAATAATAAAAGGAGTATGCGTGTATTTGTGTGTGTATACACATTTATTTATGGAAGCAGACTAGCTTGATAAATTCAGCTGCATTATATGTAGGAGAGAATTGTGATGGTGCTCAATTATTGAAATATCATGGGAACAAAGGACAAGAAAATCATTGAGAATTTTGAGTATTGATTACAGCCAAATTTTAGTAGGATTGCATGTTACAGAGCCACATGCATAAAGCTGGACAATGATATCGTAAGATGTTGCAATCTGAAGCTTTAAAAGTCATTTTGACATCAGAATCATGTCCGGCATATTTTTTTATAGCAACTCTTTTTATCAGAAAGTCATGCCTGCAATTGTGACTGCATTAATTGAAAATGCATTTATAGTATTGGTCAGTGCAATATCTTTTTTATGCTTCAGGCGTTTCATATTGAAAAGAGATTGTCAGTCTAAAGCAAATGGTGCACTCTTTCAGGAATGGATTCAACGTCATGGTCCATTTGATGCAGTGGTAGATGGTGCTAATGTGGGCCTTATTAATCAACATAATTTCAGTTTTTCCCAGGTAATGTTAACTTCGGCTTTTCCTCTCTGTGCTCTGTGAGTAGCATTCTATCCCGTTGAACACTAAATTTGAATAAATAAATGTGTCCACTCTTACTGTGTAAACTCTTAGACGCAGTAGTTCAACATGGTGTTTGAGTAGGCAAAGGTCCAGAGTTCAAATTTTGTCGCTATCCATTTATGGAAATTTTGCTTATGTTGGGCCTCACGATGAAAATAAGTCTTGCCTAGAGGCAATTTTGAAGGCTAAATATAAATAAATAAATGTGTCCCTTTGCGGACAGCTTAAGCTTTTAGATGAGATGGTTCAACGTCTCCCATCCATCTTTTTCTGTTTCTTCTACCCTGTATCTCTCGTTTTGCTCCCTTGGGGAAGGGTAGACGGATGAAAATTGATTTGAATAAATAAATGTGTCCACTCTAACTGTGTAAAATCTTAGACGCAGTAGTTCAACATGGTGTTTGAGTAGGCAAAGGTCCAGAGTTCATATTTTGTCGCTATCCATTTATGGAAATTTTGCTTATGTTGGGCCTCACGATGAAAATAAGTCTTGCCTAGAGGCAATTTTGAAGGCTAAATATAAATAAATAAATGTGTCCCTTTGCAGACAGCTTAAGCTTTTAGATGAGATGGTTCAACGTCTCCCATCCATCTTGTTCTGTCTCTTCTACCCTGTATCTCTCGTTTTGCTCCCTTGGGGAAGGGTAGACGGATGAAAATTGAAATCAAAGAAAGGCAGAAGTGAAATGTAGATTTAAGTTATGAGTACTGTATATTTGGTAATCTTTAAACTTATAAGTGTACAAGAACCTTTTATTGGTTACCTTTCTTTGTATTTCTTTGTAGCTCAAGCATGTTGTGTATCACTTGCGTAAACTGAGCCCTTCAGGGAAACTGCCTCTTGTTATTCTGCATAAAGGCCGTGTAACTGGTGGTCCTGCGCAGCACCCTAACAACAAGAAGTTATTGGAAAGTTGGAAGAAGGCTGGGACACTTTATGTTACCCCTCCTGGTTCGAATGATGATTGGTACTTGTACTTATTCAATCACCTAATTAGATTTGTTCTTTAAGCTTAAATATTTCCTGCCTTTTTTTTTTTATTTGTTTAGATTTTCTCCATCTATTTTTCCCGTGGTCCCTTTGACACCTTTTGTTCCTTGCTCTTCTCTTGGTTGCTCATATGTCATTTAGAACCTCTAAGTTTTTAGCTATGAAGTGTGAATCGCAGTCAAACTATGCAACCTATGTTTTTCCATTCTGTTTCCCCAGGTATTGGTTGTATGCTGCTGTTAGCTCCAAGTGTTTGATGGTGACAAATGATGAGATGAGAGACCACTTGTTCCAACTGCTAGGCAATAGTTTTTTCCCAAGATGGAAAGAAAAGCATCAGGTATCATTGTTTTGTTTATATTTATGCATTTTATTTTTACTTGATCGCCAAATAAGAGAAGATTCATTAATAATTATGGTATTCTACTTCGTTGCTGCACTTTGATTATTGATTCTTGCAGCAATAGGATTAAATGATGCTTAATGTTTGCCTGTGAGTTGTGAAAATGTCACGTAGAGCGTGCGACGTTGTTGGATGGTGGCTAATGATAATGCTACATGTACACCCAGGTTTACCACCTGGGTGACAGAATGTAGATGTGGCAGCTCTTGATTGGTTGGTGGAATTTTATTTTTTTTTTGTCCACCAACCAATAAAGAGTTGCCACCTCTGCATTATGTCACCCAAGTGATAAACCTGGGTGTACATGTAGCAGAGCTCCTAAATGGATACAACAGTAAATGATATTGGGACACCATAATTCTTAAAAATATTGAACAGAATAATGCAATGAGGACATGATATTTGTGAAGTAGATAAATCCAATGTCCGACTCTATTGAGTTGAGCATGTAGGTATTGTTTTGGCACGTCTTTATCTGTGGATAGATATTTCTTTTGTACAATGTTATACAGTTCAGATGGGCACTTTAAATACATGTACAGCATTTGTCGTTCCCTTGCATGTTGGCAAGTGTTCCTAAGCACCAGGTGACTTGGCATGCTACAAATGGTGCTAACTAATCCACAGTGTCAAACGCGTTAAATCATTGATAAATTCGGCATCTTGTTGGTGTCTATCATCGACTCATCACGTTTCAGGTCTACTCATGTTACTTGGGATGGGTTGCCTCGAAGTAAGAAATATAAACATCTTGTATACTTACACGGTCTATAATGCACTGAAGGCCTAGTTCAAAAACGTTTATGCAATGTAGATTTGTACTTGTGGATTTGAAATCCACATTTCCAACTCCTCCAATCAATTGGGGCCCTAAAAGTAGTTTCTTAGATGAAAATGTTCATCTTTTCATTCTTGTGATTCTACTGAAAATTGGCAGGTCCGATTAACGCCTTCCATTGATGGACTCCAGTTCCGCATGCCTCCACCTTATTCAATTGTCATTCAGGTTAGTGACATACCAATAACGTTACATTTGTAAAACGAACTTTGGCATTTTGATGATGTCTTGTGCCTGAATTCTCATTTTTGCTTTACAAAACTCATGTGTAATGCAGGAATCTGAACAAGGCAGTTGGCACATTCCAACTGTAACCGGAGACGATGTTGAGACCCCAAGACAATGGATTTGTGCCACAAGAATAAGGGAACTGAACTGAGACAGATAATTTTCTACTTTTAAACTTCATACAGAGGATTAGATGAGCAAGGTGAAGCCTGGGGCAAGTAATCTGGTCGATTGAGGATTTGTCTATTGAAAAAGGACATCTGCATTTCCAAGTCATGAGTTGTAAAATCATGTTATTTTTGTGGAGACATTCTTGGAGTATCCTCCATAGTGGAAGCATAAATTTCCATTTTTTTTTTAACATAAATGGGAACAATAATGGGGTTTTTAAGGTGAAGCTGAAATTTGGATGGGCAGGCAGAATGAACCCTCCCCTACCCCAAAAACCAACATAAATTATGCTTGTCGTGGTGTTATCTTGTTTTGAAGTGGTGAAGAGTTATATTCTTAGTACACATTACTAGACGTACTTTAATAATTCGAATACTATGTTATAATTCCTAGTCCCTACCAAAATACCGTGACGGTATATTCATAAAACATTGAACTTATTTTCTTTTCTAATATTGTAACATATAAGCATTCCGTCACTTTTTAATGCTTGGGAAAAAAAAAATCGAAAACAAAAATTGTATTGATTTTAAAAATGTGGACTGATTCATGAAACACGATGTAACTTTGAGATTTGACATCAAGATTTTTCCTTGTTTAATATTATGTATTTTATTTATCTTAAAATTTAAATAAAATAATGGATTTATAATCTTACGCTTTATTCTTTTTCTTTTTTTCTTTTTAAGAAACATTTAAAAGACTTTAAATGAGCAATAGCGGAGTCAAAAAAAAAAGGAAAAAAAGGAAAATGAGCAATTGGAATAATTTCCCCTTGAAGAACAAGTAAAAAGAAATTCAAACATAATAATCTTACACCATATAATTCCCTTATTGACATTTGGCCCTCAAACATATTTTATGGGTTTCACAACTTTCCAATTACATATTCACCAATTTTTATCAAAATCGGTTAAAAATCTTATTTTTATTTCCATCAAGCAACTTCTTACAATTGACAATTCACAAATATATCTTTAAGGGCGTGTTCGGTAGAGATTAAAATTGAAAAATTAGTCGTTATTGTTGATTTTTATTAGACGAGTTGGACCCAATAATGGCTATATTTTCAATTTTAATTGAATTTTGAGCTATACCTAACATACAATTGACAATTCACAAATATATCTTTAAGGGCGTGTTCGGTAGAGATTAAAATTAAAAAATTAGTCGTTATTGTTGACTTTTATTAGACGAGTGAGATCCAATAAAGACTATATTTTTAATTTTAATTGAATTTTGAGTTATACCGAACACGCCATAAAAAGGAAATGACAAACCCACAACCGACCAACGTGCTCTTCTCAAGATTCACTTGAAAGTTGAAACAAATCATTTATGTTATTTTGAATTTTACTACTTGTAAATAATAGGTTACTTAATATGACATATAGTAAGATCCTATTATTTTTCCTTCTTTTTATTTACGCAGTCATGCTATAGATTTTGATACATTGATTTGCACCTTGTTTACACTCATGCATGTTAACAGATTTATATACATTGATTTTAAAAATGTATTTTTTAATCAATTGTTAGATTTTTTACACAAAAAGTGTCGATCAAAGTGTACACATTTGAACGTACAATTAGTCTTTTTTTATATAGAAAAGTTATATATGAAAAGTTGAATAACAAATCCGAATTATTAAAAGACGCTGTTTTTTCCTTCTCTGGACATTTCTATTTATTCTTCACTCAAAATAACATTGTAACGGACTTCGGGGTCTTTTCTGATTGTGGATGGCATAGGGTAATGGTTTATATCTCCATTTTTATTTATTTATTTGCATATTCCTTCGTGATTTTAGTAGTGTTTGTTTGTTTCTCTGTGTCTGTAATGCCTATGTTCTACGGTTTGATTTAAATACCAAAAAAACAGCTTTTACACACATTGTACATATACATCAGGGACCATCTTGAGGGAAATGTGCAATTTTGTATCGTTTACTTCAGTTTGTAAATATATTTTATTACAGTAGCATTTTACTCTTTGAGTTGCAGTGGGTGGAAGACTTGCTACTACATGATGCAAAAAGAAAGATGTTTGGAAAAACGAACATTTCATACGCATGTACTTTTGTGTTTTTATACATCAGCATTTTACTCTTGTCAATTAGGATGTGTGGTAAATTTACCATTCGAGGATGCTCAATATTTTGACAAAATGAACAATTTATGCACCCTTTGCGTTTTTTGATTGGGAAATGTCAAATTGTGGCAATGGTTAGCTACATAAAGCCATGATAGTGAAGCGGAAGCATTTGCTATGTCATTATGATATTGTTAGTAGTCAACTCTGTTAAAATTCTTCTTTTTCTTTTGTAATGAGTAGATTATACTTCCATGATTAGGACTTTCATAATGTAAATGTTATTGGAGCTGAGGACATCGAAAGAATGCATTTTCAAGGACCCCGAAGTTGTATGAGTCGGAAGGTCATCTAAATTTAGCGCATGAAAGTAATTACTTTTTCCTTCTCAGAATGTGGGATTTTAGTTAATAACCGAACTGTTACAACTTCAAGCGGATAGGGACTGTCATTTTTTCAGATGGATGAATTGTTGAAGAGCAACACATTTGCAACCCATGCAGTTGCTGCTGCAGGATCTGTGTCACTTGGCACTGCTCTCTTACCCTCTGGATACTCTCAAAGTCCTTGTACAGGTATAAAGTTTTCAAATAGATTTTTTGTTTGTCTGCTTAACATACAGGATGCACCCATGCATGGGGCCCTCAGTATCTTTCTGTCACTAGTAATACTTATATAATTCTATGGACTACAAAAAACAGGTTGGCTCTGGATCTAGGAAACAGTTATCTATGGCTCAGATTCTCGATAGAGTCCGAGCCATCTCAGGATATTCAGGTAGCTTGACAATTGCTTACTTTTTTCAAGGAATAATCACTGAAGGAGGAAATGTGGAGATTGAAAACCATTGTAATTTTCTGTTAAGAACCTCGACTTTTGGAATAGCATCAAATTATGAGTTACGGAGGGATTTAGTTTTTCATGTGCATCCGAACATAAAAGGATTGTTGAGTTGTCAAAATTAGTAAGATTAGATGATCGGAAACTGTAATGGCCTGTTTCTTAGGATTTGAGATAATAATAGAGAAGGAAATAACTACTATCGAAAACAAGAAAACTTGATCTGATCAAATTTCAAATATGTATAGATTTTTAATAATAGTTATGTAGGATATCTAAAAAA
>CAIGRS010039291.1:0-11724 GCA_903798395.1 Fraxinus floribunda | reverse complement strand
TATATATAAATTACCTCTTCGTAGTGAAGGAGTTGGTTTACAAGAGGTCCTTCAAAAGAATTTGTAATTTCTCAAATGAAAGGGGCAACTATTTAAAGTAGTGATGCTACAAAAAATTGTGCACTGAGAATGACCACGAACGAGGTCTTTTGGTACTTGAAACACAGGCATCGAGGTGTGTCCGCCCTTTTGATGCTTAAGTCAGAGAGAGAATATGGAGAAAATATATACGTTGAAAATTGTTTGTAAAACGTACCTCAATAATGAACGAGTGTGATGCATTTATAGAAGTAGATGGTGGTCTCCTAGTAGGACTACAACGTTGAGACCCCTACAAGTTCTAGTGCAATTGGGAGCTATGATTTAGTTAATTGAGTTTTTCTTGGGTGTTTGGGTAGAGGTAGGACTCCAATTGTAGAATTCATTCAGTATGGGATAGTATGTGACCAGTAGGATCTCCTTGTCGGGCATGGAAAAGTTTTGACACATGGCATAGCTCCTCGGGGCCCTCCCAAACCCGAAGATCATAGCCCGAGGAAGTCAAACCATTTAGGGAAAAAAATAAGGGGACTACTCCTCGGGGCACCATGCTCGGATCGGGTACATAATTTGGCATGATCACTGGCCCTCGTACATATAGGTCGGAGCTTCTCGCTTAAAGTTCTGGGACGTGATGCACTTTGTAGACTGGCTGGAACCTGGCTCTCCACGCCTGAGCAGGTTGGAGGGATATTTCCCAAAGGCCAACTGGTCGGCCTTTGAAATGGATTGCCCAACCTGTGAAGTACGACAATTCAGCCTTAAAAGTAGGGTGGTCAGTCTTTAAAGTATAGATCGTGCTCGATGGACGCTAAGCCAACAGTGCATATGAAAGCGTACCACGTGGCCTTGATAATTGAGCCAATGATTACCCTGGTTGGATGACTACCACGTGGCGTAGGATGGAGGGTTAGGATTGAGAGTCTTTTGGACTTCCCTACCTCCTATAAATACCTCATTGCCCCACTTCATTTGGCACTTTTCAGCCTTCGAAAACTCTTCGGACCACCTCGGGAATTAGGCTTTAAGGTAAGAGCTCATTCCCTTTAGTTAGTTTATTTAAGTTTTTATTTTAAAACTATGTCTGGTAGTAGTGGTTCTTCAGCTTCGAGGTCAACGCCCAAGGCAGATCATCACTTGATTTCCTTTGCCATACCCATTGATAGCTACTCTGCCATCTCTTATCCCGAACCTAGTTGTACGTATAAAGAGCATGAGGTAATAGGGGTAGTTCGTGAGTATGGGTCGATTCCTTCATGTGATGTGAGACGTCCCGGCCTCAAGGAGAATATAATGAGTGCTCGAGAGGGTGAAATTGTCGTTTAGGGAGCCACTAAAGGGGGACTTAGGTGGCCTTTTCGCCCATTTTTCCTGTAGTTTCTGACCAAGCACGATATGTATCCCGGGCAACTAGTCCCTAATGGGTGGAGGATGATTGTATATTTTTTCATAGCTTGTAGGTATTTGTCATTCGTCCTGAGGTTAGATCTACTCAGAATGATGTTCGAGTTGAAGTCACTTCCAGGCTTCAACTGTTTTGTATAGTTTTCATCTCGAGTAGAGTTCAAGGTTCCTAAAATGTCGAGCTCATTGAAAGGATAGAAATCCAAATATTTTTTATTCAACCCCAAGATCTCGACCACCCATTCAGTCCTTGGTGGACAGTCCCGAGCACAGAGCATTTTAACGAAGGCCAGACATATTTCGAGGTGCTAGAGAGGGATAGGTAGAGACTGGTCGAGCTTGAGCCTCTATCTTATAGCATGGATGATCTCCTTGGGGACGACGTCCTCGATCTAGCCAATGTCAAAGGCATCAAGGGTAGGAGCGATCATCTTTTAACTTATCTTTATTGTTCAGCATGTTATTTTCCTCGGTCTAATGACTTCTTTGTTTTATTTTATAGTTCTTGAGATGGCATTCAACCTCGCCAACCTTCACCAAATAGTGGACAAAAATCGAAGGACGTTCAAGTGAAATAGGCAAGGGAGAAAAGTAAGAAACGTCCTCGGCACATGTCGCCTGAACAGCTCCAGAGAGGGCCAGGGAAATCTTCTGGGGTTGTTTCTGATGCCCATGTCCCCCAGGCCTAGGCTCCATGAATGACGACTCCTCGAGCTCGTACTCTCAGAGGGACTCCAGTTGTGGTTGACCTCGACGACGAAATCCCCCAGCAGGCATCCTCGTCCTCGGAGGCTGGGAAATGCATCCTCGTCCCTGAGCTCCTCGAGAAATATGGAGGGGATCATGTAAGCATGACCGAAGGAGTGAAGGAGTTCGAGGTTCTGACACCGAAGGTAACATAGAGCTTTGTAAAAAATTTCATGTTTAAATCCCTATCACTAATTTTTATTTCATCATGTGAAGGCTTTAACTGTTGCTCGAGCTCTGGCTCTAAGGGGTGAAAGAGAGGCTGGCAAAGTTGCTTCGCTTGAGGAAGAGCTCGAATGTAGGGTCCAAAACATTCTTGAGCTCGAGGTCGAGACCAAACGTCGAGCAAAAGAGAACTCCAACCTCGAGGTTTTACTCAAGCAAGCTCGGGACAAGCTTGTGTTGGCAAAGGACAAGAGATACGAAGGCCAGCCTAGAGGAGGCTCGGGCCAATGCAGTTGAGGACTTTAAAAAGTCCGACTAGTTTCGAGCGATGAGGGAGGAGTATGCCTTATGATCGTACGATTATGCATTCAAGCAAGCTCGGGCATACCTCCGTTTCAAACTTCTTGAATTCAATACCTAGGAGCTGACGTCTACTCCCGAGGTTATTGAGGGGCTCGAGCTTTCATCATCTGAGGGCACTAGAGTCGATGAGGAGGATGACTATGCCGAGGAAGAGGTAGAGAGGCCCTCGAGGGATGACGACCAAGACTAGGATTCTCCTTATTTTGAATCTTTTTGTAAAGTACATTACCCTACGAAGGGCTCGTGTTTGAATGAATATTTTTGTATTGCCCGATCATGTATGCTATTTGTTATTTTGATCTCAGTATTTTGTTACTCGTCCTGCTGCTTTACGTATTAATTCTCGAGGATAGTTATAACTCGAGCAACTTTTCTTAATTAACAAGTTTGAAACTTGAGGAGATTTGTAGCATAAATTTCGACTAACTTTATTTTAATTAACAAAGTCAACTCGAAGAGTACTAAGTCTCAAGCCTGAGCAACTAAATTCAAGATTAGCAATCTCAAAGTTCGACGACACAAGTCTTGAATTCAGAGCATCTCTGTTCCAATTACCAATTTGAAGCTCGATGAGTGTTCAAGTATGAATCTCGAGCGACTTTATTTCAATTAATAAGTTTGGAACTTGAGGAGAGTCCAATCACGAATCTCGAGCTAGTTTATTTCAATCAAGTTCGAGGTTCGATGAGAGTTCAATCACGAATCTCGAGAAACTTTATTTGAATTGATAAAGTTTGAAGATCGAGGAGTGTCCAATTACGAATCTCGAGTAAATTTATTTCAATCAAGTTTGAGGCTCGAGAAGAGTTCAATCACGAATCTCGAGCAACTTTATTTCATTTAATAATGTTTAAGGCTCGAGGATAGTTCAATCGTGAATCTCGAGCAACTTTATTTCCATTAACAAAGCTTGGAACTCGAGGGTAGATATGCTTATTTGTTCCCAAGCAGTTTGTTAACAGATGTTTGAAACTCTAGTAACGATATGCTTATGTCCTGAAGCGTTATACCCAAGGACGTATTGTATTGATTTCATGAACTCCGAGCTCGAGCTCTTCTTATGTTGCTCGAGGAAGGTACCCGAGGCAAGGCTTTGGGTGCTTGCTTGGGGTAAGGCTATAAGGTGCTTATGCTATGGTAAGGCTTTGAGGTGCTCGCTCAAGACAAGGCTTTGATGTGCTTGCACTATAGCAAGGCTTTGAGTTGCTCGCTTGGGGGCAAAGCTTTGAGGTACTTGCTCAGGGTAAGGCTTTGGGGTGCTTGCGCTGTGCTTGCTCGGGGCAAGGCTTTGGGGTGCTTGCGCTATGGCAAGGCTTTGAGGTGCTTGCTCGGGGCAAGACTTTGATGTGCTTGCGCTATGGCAAATCTTTGAGGTGCTTTCTAGGGGTAAAGCCTTCGATTGCTTGCTCAGAGCAAGACTTTGGGGTACTTGCCCGGGGCAAGGCTTTGGGGTGCTTGCTCGGGGTAAGGATTTAATGTGCTTGCGCTATGGTAAGGCTTTGAGGTGCCTCCTCGGGATAAGGCTTTGAGTTGCTTGCTTGGGCCAAGGCTTTGATGTCACTGTGATTAAGAGCATGTTGTGGAGAAAGAAATCCCGATACTATTTACTCAATTGAAAATCTTCTAAACATTAAACGTGGGCACACAGGTCTGATAATAGAAAAACTAAAAAGACGCGGGGCATGTAAGCTCGACAAACTTAAAAAATTCAAAACGAAAGAAAAATTACTAAGTAAAGGCGAAAAATAGGAGATCTTTAGATTATCCGCATTCCAAGGTTTGGCCAGTGGTCTTCCCGAGGTGTCTCTTAGGCTATAGGCTCCTTTACGAACTTGTCTTATGACTTCAAAGGGTCCTTCCCAGGTGGCCCCTAGCTTGCCCGAGGCATGACCTGTAGTTTCTTCTCTCCTCAACATAAGATCTCCAACTCTGAACTTCCTGGACTTTACCCTGCTGTTGAAGTGTTTGGTTACCCTTATTGAGGCTTGTTCTCTTACTTCCTCAAGGAGATCAAGGTGCTCTGTTGTTCGTTCCTCGACCCTGGGTTCAAGCCTCCTTAGGCTCGGCAACCAGGTCTCAATTGAAAGGGTGGCTTCTACCCCAAATGCCAACATGAATGGGTCCCCCCAATTGTACTTTTATAGGATGTCCTATATGTCCAAAGTATTGAAGGCATCTCATCCAGCCAAGCCCCTCTAGCTTCCTCGAACCTGGTTCTAAGATCTTGTAGGATTATTCGATTCATGACATCAGCAAGGCCATTGCTCTAAGGATGTGCAATAGATTTTAGTCGATGGTCAATCCCCAAATTGGTGCAAAAACTCCTGAACTATACGTTATCAAACGGTCTCTCATTATCGGTTATGAAGACCTTGGGTATTCCAAACCTACAAATGATGGACTTTCAAACGAATGACCTTAACTTGGGCTTTGAAATTGTGGCCAGCAGCTCGACCTCGACCTACTTAGTGAAGTATTCAACTGCTACAACGACAAACTTCAATAGTCCTCGACCAAGTGGGAAATGGCCGAGGATGTCAACACCCTATTGCTCAAATGAGGCCCTGCAATGTATGTGGGTGAGTTCCTCGATCAAAGAATGGATGACGTCGCCGAACCTCTGGCATTTGTCATATTTCTTGAAGTAGTTCATGGCATCTTTCTTCATGATGGGCCAGTAATATCCGTATCTTATAAGTTTGAAGGCAAGAGCCCAAACTCCTTGGTGGTTCCAGCACGCGCCTTCGTGGACTTTTGCTAATGCTTGTGTTGTTTCTCTGCGAATGCTTGTGTTGCTTCTGAAGGTTTGAGGTATCGAAGGTATGGAAGAGTAAAACTCTGGTGAAATAAAACTCCCATAATCATGCAATACCTTGGTGCTCGAGCTTGAATGCTCCTTGACATGCGTGGATCGTTTAGCAATTTCCCATTAGTTATAAAATCAACTATTGGGTCCATCCAACATGGCTTATGCTCAATGTCCGTGGCTATGGATGCTTGGCTAATGCTTAGTTCTATCACAAATTTTACATAGATAGTTTTGTCAAGACCGTCAACCCCCATAAAGACAAGTTGGGACAAAGCGTTGGCTTTACAATTATTGGCTCAAGAAATTTTTACGATCTCTCAACTTTTGAACTATCTCTGAAGGTCATGAACTCTTAGACAATATAAGCTCATCTTCTCATCCTTTCTTTCAAACGTCTCTTCAATATGCCCGACCACCAATTGCGAGTCATTGTAAATTTTTATGTGCTCAAGCACAAGATTAATGGTAAGCTCTCGTGTAATTATAACAGCTTCATACTCTGCTTCATTGTTTGTAGCATCAAATTCAAATTGGAGTGCGCATTGTATTTCTATACGTTTGTCTAGGCTGATGAGGATGACCCCTACACCCGAGTTCGAGGAGTTTGACGCTCCATCTACAAATATTTCTCATACCTCCATTACGTCGCTGGTATGGTCGTTTCCTGGCCCTCGAGGCCTTGGGGTGAGTTCTGCTATAAAATCGGCCAAGGCCTATTCTTTGATCGAGGGTCGGGGTTTGAATTCAATGTCAAATTCTCCAAGCTCAATGGCCTATTTCAACAACCTTCCAGACACGTCGGGCTTCTGAAATATGTGCTTGAGTAGCTGATTAGTGAGCACAACAATAGGGTGAGATTGGAAATACTGTCGCAGCTTTTGTGCTGCCACTACCAATGCAAGAGCTAGCTGTTCGGGCAACGTATTCTTGGTCTTTGCATCAATTAATACCTTGCTTGCATAGTAGATAGGCTGTTCAGCTTTGTTCATATCCTTTACCAACACCCCACTTATCGCATTCTGAGAGACTTTTAAGTATAGAAATAGAGTATCACCAGGCTCAGGTTTCGTCAGAACTGGTGGGGTTGCCAATTTTGCTCCAACTCCAGAAATGCCTTCTCACAATCCACTGTCCATTCAAAGCTGTGATTTCCTCTAAGAGCCTTGAAAAAGGGAAGCACCTGTCCACTGCTTGAGACATGAACCTGTTAAATGATGTGACGTGGCCTGTCAGTTTTTGTACCTCTTTCTTGTTTCAAGGGGGCTCCATGGATGCTAGCACATGTATCTTGTCTAGATTGGCTTCAATTCCTCTGTGAGTGATCATGAAGCCCAAACACTTGCCCGAGGCGAAACTGAAGGCACACTTGGCTGGGTTTAATTTCACCTTATATTCTCGAAGAGTTGAAAATACCTCTTCAAGATCTTCAATATGGTGTCTAGCTTGCTTGCTCTTAACCACCATGTCATCTACATAGGTTCGATATTCCTCCAAATCATTTTAGCAAAGATTTTTTTATCATTCTTTGATAAGTTGCTCCTGCATTCTTCAATCCAAAGGGCATGACCCAGTAAATGTATATGACCGAGTCAGTCATAAAAGAGGTTTTCTCCCGATTCTCCTCAGCCATAAGGATTTGGTGATATCCAGAAAATGCATTAAGGAAGCTGTACGATTTATGACCCGACATGCTGTCCCCAGGTTATCGATCTGAGGTAGGAGACAACTGTCCTTTGGGCATGCCATGTTAAGATCTGTGGAGTCAATAAATATTCTCCACTCTTTATTGGCCTTCTTGACGAGTACTACGTTTGCAAGCCAATCGGGATACTGAATTTCTCGAATAAACCGAGTGCTGATTAGCTTGTCACCTCCTCCCTATCACCTTGCGATGCTCAGGTGCGAGCTCTCTTCCTTTGCTCGACTGGCTTGGCACAAGATTGTCATTTAGCTTGTGAACTACAATGTTGGGTCAATATGGCGTGGTAGGCAACTTATGTGTGCGGACATGAGGCTTGCATCAAGATTTCATCCAATAGTTGCCCTCTTACGGGGCTCGACCTCGACCTCGACCTCTACCAATTCTTCCACATAAGCAAGTCTTTCCCTAAGGTTAGGGTGTAGCTCGGGTGATGATACTTGAATGACGTTGGAAGTTATCCTATGAACACTAGTAATATAGCAATGCCTAGCTGATGTCTGGTCTCCGCGGATGACCACTACTCCACTACTGGTAGGAAACTTCATAGTATGGTGGAACATAGAGACAATGGGCCTGATCTGGTTGAGCAATGGCCTCCCCAAAATGGCATTATAAGCCATCGAAATACGTGCAACCTGGAATGATGTAAGTTTAGTTACCTACTTTTGATTCGATCCCAATGTTAGCCGTAGATAGACGACTCATTCCGGAATGATTGTACCACCTCCAAACCCTTGTAGTGGGGTTTGGACGGTCTTGAGCTGGTCAGTTGAAATCCCCATCTTAGAGTATACTTCATGAGAAAGTACGTTGGCCACGCTCCCATTATCAACCAAAATCCTCTTCACCTTAACATTAGCTATGATTGCTGATATGACTAAAGCATCATCATGCGGATGTGACAAGCCTTCCAAATCCTGCGGCCCAAACGTGGTTTCTTCCATACCTCCAGTTATCGTCCTCAAGTTCGGGTTATACTGCCACTGTTGGAGTCTCCACCTGATACTATTCCTCCAATAATAACATTAATTGTTCCTGCAGTAGGCTTTTCATTCTCTTTTCTTTCTGGACCTTTTCCCTTGTCCCGATCATTCCTTGGGCACTTGTCATGACTAATTGTGAGCTTAGGAATCTTTTCTTTATCAGAGCTTCAATATTTCGCTGGAGGGCATTACAGTTCTTCGTTGTATGCCCATGATCCCGATGATAATCACAATACTTAGTCTTATCCCGAGTGTTTGGAGGTGAATGCATCCTTGAAGGCCATTTAAGCTCCTTCATATCCTTAATCTCCATAAGAATATTCGACCTTGAAGTGTTCAGACGAGTAAGTGACGTCGGTTGCACATTATGGCTCTGTTTACCTCTGTTTACTTCCTGCCGAGGATTAAAGTCGCGTGGCCTTTTGTGCTCGGGCTTCTCTGAGGTCGGGTGAGAATTCCTCATCGGGTTAAGTATTTCCTCCATATTAATGTATTTTTCTGCTCAGGTAAGTAGCTCGGTCACGACCTTCGGTGGGTTTTTTTACAGTGACATTTTGAAATCCTCACATCTAATGGCATATGTAAAGGTAGAGATGGTTGCAGTTATGTGAAGGTCAAGTATCTGAAGCTTTTCCTTGTTAAACCTCGTCATGAAATTGCGCAGGGTTTTATTCGGCCCCTGCCTCAGCTGTATGATGGACGTCACTATCTTCTTGATACGCTTGCTACTAGCAAAGAAAGCGAAGAACTTATCGGCCAGGTCGGAGAATGAAGCAATATAGTTGGACTCCAGGGTAGAGAACCAATCCCGACAGCATTAGTCAAGGTTAGGGAAAATCCTTGCACATCACGGGATCTGGTGTCACCTGCGGATTCATGACATCCGTGTATACGTTGAGGTGGTTGATAGAGTTTGTTCCATCATATTCCTTCATACGGGGGAGCTTAAACCTATCTAGGAGTGGAAAGAAAAGCACTTCCGATGTGAATGGAGTATTAGGGGTAAATCATATTCTCCCTGGGTGTTCTTCTACAATCCAGCAGTGATTCCGTCCTATATGATCTTGGCCAATTCATTTGAGTCCACGGTGACCACCCTTGAGGCTGAAGCTAGTGGGGGGACACCCGAAGCCCCGGATCCATCATTATCATGGACTTCGCGGGTATCCTGAGCACAAGCATCATTCATGAACCCTCATTGCTGTCTGACCATCGGTGCCGACGGATGTTCCTGTGCCTGATGGTCATTCATCTGGCTTAACAACTGAGTCAGTGTTGCAACTTGCTGGCTAAGTTTTTCGAAGGCCTGGGTTGTAGGTACCGTAGATGACTCCTCTTAATAGGTTATGGGCTTCGCGACAGGTGGTGGATCTAGCGCGAATGAGCTTGCTAGTGGAAGACCCGAACCTGTGTTGACCATGGCTTTTGGTAACGCTTCCCACAGACAGCGCCAATGATGCTACCAAAAATTGTACCCGATGATTCTGAGTTTGACGACTGAGAATGAGCATGAACGAGGTCTTTCGGTGCCTGAAACAAAGGCGCCGAGGTGTGTCCTCGTCGCCCATCGGATGTTTAAGTCAGAGAGAGAATATGGAGAAAAGATATATGCTGAAAATTATCTGTAAAACGTACCTCAATAATGAATGAGAGTGATGTATTTATAGAGGTAGATGGTGGTCTCCTAGTTGGATTGCAACGTTGAGACCCCTACGAGTTCTAGTGCAATTGGGAGTTGTGATTTATTTAGTTTGGTGTTTCTTGGGTGTTTGGGTAGAGGTTGGACTCCAATTGTAGAATCCATTCAGGATGGGATAGTACGTGAACAGTAGGAACTCTTATCGGGTATGGAAAAGACTTGACACATGGCTTAGCTCCTCGGGGTACTCCCAAACCCGAGGAGCAAAGCCCGAGGAAGTCAAGTCATTTGGGGAAAAAATAAGGGGACTACTCCTTGGGACACCATGCTCGGGTCGGGTACATAATTTGGCATGATCAAGAAGCAAGGTTACGCTTGTAAATGTGATTTTGAAATTTCCTTAAAATAATGTATCCTTTAGCTTGCTACTTGATGAGATCCTATTGATCCTACTTATTCATAATTATTCATACTTACATGTACCTCGTAGCCATCCTTATCCACAACTGCGCAATGGTTGCAAAAACTTGCACAATCATTTCTAAATTTTAGCAGATAAACCTAGCAACATTTTCTATATTTTGCCCTAATTTTTATTGTAGCACCGAATTTCCTAGAGAAAAAAATATAGAAAAATCCTAAAAACCACTAAAAGTTTGGGATGTTACAATAGGATCAACATTTAAAGGGACAAAATTCTAATAAGAATTGCATAATTAAATAGAATTCAGAATTCGACATTAAACATGCTTATTTTGAAGTTGAACTAGATGGTTCTTTAGTTATTTATTAGTGCATAATATTTATTTTTGATCTATATCCAAATCGAATTTCAGATGGTCTCAATTTTTTTAGTTGAATGGGTCAATCTAAGCCGTTTCTTTTAACACTAGATGTTATACGTCTTTCTTTAAGGCATTTAACCTTTTTTTTCCCCATGTTAATATCTATCAAAGTTGTATGTACCTTAACTTGTACCATAAATTGTCACTACAAGGAGCATATACAAATAGGGATTTTCTATAGAATATAAATATTTACAATATTTTCAAGATATTTTATTGGACGTCTTTTTTTTTTTCTTTTTTCTTTTGGTTAAAATAGACATTGCTTAATTTATCTTAAAGACAATCCTCCCTAGCTAACACCGGCACGATCAATAAATAAGAAGAGACCTTAAAGTTACCAAACCAAGCATTTGGGTGGGAGGAGAAAAAAAAGAATTGAACTTAAAAATCTTTTTTGAAAAGGTCGTTGTACAAGAAAGAGAAAATGTTTGACCATCTGTTTGCCATTTTTCTTGCAACCTACTTCATCTTTGATTTTCGAAAATATGAAAGGTCATATTCAAAGTGAAAGAATATAAAAAATATGAATGGTCAAATTCAAAGTCGAAAAGAATGAAAAATATACTTAATGCATGAAACATGAAGCAAAACTAGTAGCTTGTTTAAAATGACAAATACATCGACTCAACATGCTCTCACAGACATGAAGGCATAATAAGTCCAACATGCCAATATCTAGCTCCTAGTCATGGTATGATAATTTAGAATATCCCAAACAAGGAGCAAAACATCAGCTCGATTAAAATAAAAACAACTTTGGTATCAGTATTTCAATCTCTTATGAATGGAAGAATGCAAAAAAGTGTAAATGAAAACATATTTCCTGGGTGAAGACTCTCAATCCTCCCAACTATCAGTATCTAAAGTGATTGGATACAAATCAGAAATTGATTTTGAGGAAGAAGTCCAAGGCACATCCGTTGGAATACTCGAGCTGTTAAATTTGTCAATCGAGACACTTGAGTCTGAAACAAACTCTGCAACACCTGCTCTTCCTCCTAGCATGCTTACCACTGCTGACATAC
>CAIGRS010039243.1:0-12839 GCA_903798395.1 Fraxinus floribunda | reverse complement strand
TGACTTAGTTCTGCAATCTCTGCCAAAGATCTATTTATAGCTTATTATAAATATTGACATGAGAACGCCTCAGTGCATACTCCCTAGTTTACTTAATATGCTTGAAACTTTTAAACCCAATTACAAAGTTAGTAATGGGCATGTCTTGACCATTGATTCATCCAATGATACTAAGAGGAAGTCTAAATGATGCTTTAAGAAAGTATCTAAGATGACTAAGACAGTCAAAACGAAGAAGGTCAATACTAAATCTAATGGCCCTTGTTATCATCTTGGAATGATAGGTCATGGAAGAAAAACCGCAAGACTTATGTTTACTTCATTAACTTCTTCGGTATTAGATACCAGATATGGATCTCATATTTGTATAAACATGCAGAAACTAAAATAGAGATCACTGCAAAATGGAAAAGTTGACATGCACGTCGAAAATGAGCAAATGTTGTTGCATTGCTCATAGGAGCATACTTTTTACCATTGTCTTTAGGCTTAGTATTAGAATTAGAAAAGTGTTATTATGTTCTCACCACTAGCAAGAAATTNAAATAGAGATCACTGCAAAATGGAAAAGTTGACATGCACGTCGAAAATGAGCAAATGTTGTTGCATTGCTCATAGGAGCATACTTTTTACCATTGTCTTTAGGCTTAGTATTAGAATTAGAAAAGTGTTATTATGTTCTCACCACTAGCAAGAAATTATTTAAATTCCATGTTTGTACATGAATTATTAATTAATGCCAAGGACAATTGTTGTTCCTGTTTATCTTGATAAGATTTTTAATGGTTCTGGTAAATTGCGAAATAACATTTATATTCTTAATATTAAGATTTTATAACGAGTATAGAAATTAAAAGTATAAAAGTGCTAACCCAAATATTACCTATATTTGGCATTACAGGCTTGGTCACATATATGAAAAACGCAATTCCAAATTGCATAGAGGTGAATATTTGGGTCAAATGATTTTGAATCATTAGACAAATGCAAATCATGTCTATTAGACAAGATGACCAAATTTCCTCTTACTTGAAAAATAGAAAGAGCCGTACAATTACTGGGACTAATACATAGTTATGTATGTGGAGCCATATCAATTAATGTTAGATAAGGTTTCTCTTATTTCATTACCGATGACTATTTCAGAAATAATCATATGTACTTGATGAAATTCAAATATGAAACTCTTGAAAGGTTCAAGAGATTTAAGATAGAAGTAGAGAAACAATTAGGTAAAAGTATTCTCATATTAAGATCAGATCGATGTGGATAATATCTTAAAGGTGGTTTTTTGGATTATCTAAAAGAAAATGAGATTCCCTTGCATTGGACTCCGATATATACATTGCAACATCATTGTGTATCTGAATGGAGGAATTGCATACTATTAGATATAGTGTGATTAATAACGAGCCATGTAAATCTCCCAAAATCATTTTGGGGTCATGCACTAATTGTCATGTATTGCACACTAAATTGTGTCTCATCTGAGTTGGTTGACAAAACTCCATATGAGTTATGGAAAGGCAGAAGGCTCAACTTATCTCATATTAAAGTTTAGGGTTGTGATGCTTATGTGAAGCGCACTAAACCGGATAAGCTTGAGGCTAAATCCGATATCCGTATATTTGTGGAATATCCAAAAGAAACAATTGAATATCAACTTTATAATCCCATTAAGAAGAAAGTATTCGTCTCACAATATACCCAGAGAAAAAAATTATTTTAGGAGAAGACATTGGGAGTAAAATAGAACTTGAAGGAGTTCAAGAGTCCACAGATAAAGTTGACCAAGTAGATGAACTTGAGTTTGATTCCACACTATCTGAGAGACATACTCTTGATCAGGAATCTAGACTTCTGAGGGCACTTTAGCTCCAAGTAAATCTTGTAAGATCATTCAACCTCCTAGAAGGCACAAATCCTTGATTATTAATCAAGTATTACTAATCGAGGATAATAAATAAGTTACGCATAAACAAAGTCAAGTGTTGATTCAATGAGATGGCAAGAGGCTATGGAATCTAAGATGAACTCGATGTATGTGAACAAGAATTAGACCTTTATCGACCGGCCTGATGGGATAGAGCTCATAGGTTGTATGGGTTTACACAAAAATGTCAACATGGATGGAAATATCCATACATACATAGTAAGGCTAGTAGCAAACAAATTTTATAAACAAAGACAATGGGTTTGACTTTGATGAATCTTTTTACATGTAGCCATGCTAAAGTCCATTCGAATTTTGTTTGTAATAGCTGCATAACATGACTATGAGTTATGGTAAATGGATATTAAAATCGTATTCCTTAACAGGAACTTGCAAGCGAAAGCGTACATGAAACAACTTGAAGATTTTAAATCCAAAGATCTCAACAAAGTATGTAAGCTTGATAGATCGGATTGAAGCAAGCCTCTAGGAGTTGAAATCTTCGATTTGATGAGATAATCAAAAGGTTTGATTTTATTAAAAATGAAGATGAACAGTGTACTTACAAGAAGACAGTGGGAATGTTGTGTATTCCTAATATTATATGTAGAAGACATATTATTAATAGGAAACGACATTCCTGTATTTCAATCGGTGAAAGTATGGCTGTCAAATAATTTTCCGTAGATATAGGAAAAGCAACTTGAGAAGATAAAGTCTTGAGAAGATTTTATGGAGAAAATGAATTGAGAGTGTATGGAGACACCAATGTTAACTTCTAATTGGACTAGAATGATAGAAAATCTCAATCAGAATATTGGTTCACTCTTAAGCGTTGTGTTGGAAAGGTTCCAAACAGGACACAATCGTTGATTCAATGTAGAAACGTTATACATCATTACTTTAGAAGTAACAAAGGTTGTGGTCTGGATCAAGAAGTTCATCAATGAACTGTTGTAGTTCCTAACATTGTTGGTCACATGCTTCTATATTGTGATAACAATGGAGCCATCGTGCAAGCAAAGGAATTAAGATCCCATCAATGATCCAAACATGTGTTAAAATGGTATCATCTCATTAGAGAGATAATACAATGAAATGAAACAAAGAAAAAATGAATTCCCACTAGTTATTAAATTACAGATCCATTAGAAAGAGTTGTCACGACATAAACATGATTGTTAGACTCTTATGATATTAGATACATAAGTGACTTGATATAGTGCAAGTTGGAGTTTGTAAGTGTTATGCCCTAGGGTGAATCAATTTTGAACAAAAACACTCTTAATACATAATTAATGCATTTCATTTATGGCAAATCTATTATTTAATTGAATTAATCTTCTAATAAATTAAAATAATAGAATCAGAAGATTCAAGTATTGGCAATTTGTTAATCACACAGAGTTGTGATGTAAGATACTAATTACATATAACTGAATCTTAAATCATCATTGGTAGTAAGTAATAACGAGATATGTATATCACTATTACAAATAGACTATCATGTGTAGCATTTCTTACGTGTGAAATAAGTTGTTGATCTTACAAGCTAAAATATAGTGGCACTTAAATGAATACGTGAATATTTTGTTATAGAACAAAATATTGGAGACTCGTTGGGGAGATTCCACTTGAATAACTATATGAGCGTCAATTGTTAATCTCTAACATTCGATAGTGGAACTGGTCCTTCGAGTTGAGGTCATCATAGTGCTTTATATAAGGACTACATACTTTGGTGATTTTGTCAAATGTTGCTCTGCCAAGGCTAGCTAATACGGCACGTTCGGATATGTCAAGTATTATATGAAGGTTGTGAATGATCAAATGATGATTCGCCACTCTTAGAGAGTAAGAGATTATGATCTACATTCGTTCAATGAAGTTGATAATAAAATCCTTAGTCAAGGTATACTCATAATTTAAAAAAGAGTTTTTGACTTACATTGACTTAATAGTGGGATGAAAGATATGATCGATAATTGAAATTATATATCTCGCAATTGATCGGATCATATTAACGAAATGATTATAGTTTCACGGTAAACAAACAACTTTGATTTGTAATACCACGTGACATTTCTCATCACATGTATTGTCTCGACACATTACTGATGACATCTAGAACGACGAATGTGAATTGATGATAAATTAAAGGGGGAAATTTTAGTTTATTAATTTTGATTAGATCAAAATAGTAATTCACGTAGCATGTTCGGAAACCTAATTGATCACACAAAAAGGAGAATTAGAAGAATGATATTCACCAATTAATTAATTAACAAGTTTTGGATAACTAATTAATTGAGTCACTTGTTAATGGGCTCGAATTAATTAATTTGATTAATTAATTCATGGACCATATTTAATTAATTGAATTAATTAAATATTGGACCAGGTTAAATTTAAGAGACGGGCCAGCCCACTTGGATTTATAGTAATAAACTATTAAGGTTTCAGAAAAAATACGAAGATAATTTATTATCTTGCTAGCACAAAAAAAAAGAAAAGAGAAACTATAATTTTTTTCATTCTTGTTCTCTGTGTGGATTTTCGTTGTAGGCTAAACAGCTGTAGATTACAGATTATGATTGTTCATGTTCTAAGATCAACAAAGAAGTTTGTAGAATTTACAAAAGGTATATAATTCCTATCACAGTTTCTTTCTAAATATAAGGATCATTGGTGGGAATTGAAATTATTTTCCCTTGTGCATAATTAAGAAAATTCCCAACAAATACCTCTCCACCATGGTCCCTAGCCACGACTTAGATGCCATTTTTTGTAGCAACTGCCCTTGAATCTCATCCATCAGCTACTACTCACACCCGTCACATGCTTGAAGCTTTTTTTTTTTTTCATTTCTCTACCATATCTCTCCGTGGTGGTGATGTAGAGGATTTTAGGGTTGGAAGTGGGGTTTTTGTTTGAGTAATAAGTGGTGGTAGTTAGCATTTGTGTTGGTGTTGGTGTTGGAGATTAGGCAAGTAATGAGGAAGAGGATGATGACGTGGCGGTAGTGGTGGCCGATGGTAGCTACCATGCTCGTGGGGATTGCTATTGATGTTTTGTAGGCCGCATAGTCGTTAGTTATAAAGTTTGCTTGATGATTGCACTAGGCTGAGGTCAACGGCTGATAGATTTCGAAGCGAGGGGTGGTGGCACTACAATGGCATGGTGGTTGCTAGTGGTGTTAGGATAGGTGAAGTGGGGTAAGAGGAATAGTAGGTGTGACTAGTTAATTATAGTTCATAATATTTATCATAGGTCTCAAATGTGATTACTTTATTTATTTTTTTTTAAAAAAAACTTGAATTGTATTTTAAAATGTTTGTAGTTGTAAAAAAAAAGTTCCCTTGATTATATTCTCCCTTATTTTCCTTTAGTTAGTAAAAAATAAATTTTGATTAATTTATTGAGAATGAGAATTAAATATAACCTATCTTGAAAATAAATTCCATCTTTCGGAAATTGATTCCAATATTCTTCTTTCACAAATTTGCACTTGTTTATGGAAGCCTAAAATTTCTTGAAATTTCATCTTTTTCCTCCACAAAACTTATGTTTCGCTGGAAATAAACAATCAAATCACTTTTTATCCTAATATTTTGAGGGATTCAGAAGCACTATCCACTTATACTCCATTCATTTTTATTTATTTATACTTTATATTGTTTATAAAACTTCCCAAGCATGCTCTAATCTAGCCTATATAAGTAGGGTTGGGTGTGAGTTGGGTGAGCACCCGATTTAATTTTTTTTAAAATAAAACACTCCTCCTTTATCAGGGTTTGGGACCCACTACTTAAATTTCGAGTATGCAGAATTAAAAATTGTACACGAACAACTTGTTATATGTACAAATTTTAAAAAAATTACAAACAGTATTATAAAATAACAAATTTTATTAATATTGCTAAATTAAATATCACTTTCCTAGCAACATGCAATTTCGGCATATTTATCTTGCAATTGGAAATGAGAGTTTTGTCAATTCTTCATGCACACTAATATTTTCAAAATATCTTCTTTCAGTCAGCTTCTAACCTCGGATGGAACCCTCAGGTACACTAAAAGCAGACTCTGAACAACAATGCTAACCGGAGGTGTTAGTAGGTTTTTTGCAATCGTCAACCCACTAGCCATAGTCGTTTTTTCATTCACCAGAAGTCAATTACTTCTTTTAAACTTTTTTAATTGATGCATTACTAAATACTAAGTATATGATGATTAAAGAAATCAAGTAATTCAGCAGACAATACATTTGGACTTGCATCCGATATCTGATTACATATGATTGACATGCTACTACTAGAAAAACATATTACATCATATCTATACGTATTAATGCCTTCAAATAAATTTAATATTTCAGCTTCGTATTCTTCAAGATTAGATGGAGGAATAGTTGCAGAGGGTGCTCGATTAATACTTGCGCCCATTCGTTGTGCATAGAATTCATACATTTTCCATAAAGTTTGTTCTAAATTTCTATAAGTGATAGGTTGTTAAAAGTTAAAGTTTTTGAAATATGATCAATTACATATTTAATACCTGATAGATTGTATCGGGGGTCTATGATGCATGCCACATGAAATAACATAAGTCTTCCCAATATTCTCGGAACTTTAATTCCATAGACAATCTTATTTCACTAAAATCAAGGTTATTTTTAGATTTATTAAAAGCAATTGTAATGATATAAAGACGTTTAAGTACCATACAATTAATTAGTGGGATTGTAAAATATTTATAAAGTCATAAAAACTTGTCAGAATTTATTTAATTTTAAAAGCTAAAAGCCAATCAGATTCGTTCAAAATAGTGTTATCATCGTTTCTAATATGTCTATTGTTGTAACATTTAGTTATTAAATGTCCAAATCCTTCACATGATTTTAATAATAAGTAAATCGAGTTTCATGTATGTCCTACGTCACTAATTAATATTTTCATATTTGTCACTCCAAATTCGGCACAAGATTTCTCGAAAGGTTGTTTGCTACTAGGTGAAATCGTGATATATATACTGCATTCCTAATTTTTTGAATTTTATTCTTAATATATTTCAAACTATCTTACACAATTAAATTAAAAATATGACATACACAACGAATGTAATAAGTAACCATCGAAATCGGGCTACAGTACCCTACACAATGTATCAACAACGAATTTTATTCTCACAATGATATTCTCTATGCCCATAATAAAGTTAAATATATTGTTAGCACTATGAAGGAACTCAATTATATTAAAAGTAATAATTTTTTTATGCACACACCAAAGTGAGTCTATGTAATGTGAGTTACATCTATATAACCTCTTTTATTAATCATTTCCTATAAATGAGAAGTTAAGATATAACAACATCATATTTTTGTAAATCAATAATCAATTATTTCATAACGAAAAGTGTTTCTACTTATCCCAACATATCTCGATTTAAGATATTCGTTCATGTAGAAGACGAAATGTTGGTTGTCCACTATTGCTAAAGACAACCCAGCACCGATAACGAACTTCACCATTCCCGTTCAAGTTTTCTCCTTTGAATACATCCACGTACAAAGTGTAGTAGAAGTAGAACCCGCGGTTCGACTATCAAATTGAAAATATTCCTAAGAGGCACCGAGAAGCCCATGTTTGGCTGCACATGCTTTGTAGTGATGGTTGAGGTTGGTGCCACCAATACTCTTTTGCCATGCCAATCGTGTTTAATAGTGTTTACGTACTGTTTTAGACTTTATGACTCCGTTGACTATACGACTCATTGGAATCAATTTAAAGTGGTCCCAATATTTTTCCCATTTTTTTCCTTTTTGCTTCCCTCTTGCATCGAAAATATCTAATTCCTCATGTTCTGCTTTAGAAACATCAATGTCATCCAAATCAATTGGATTTCTACTTTTGTGAACATCCAAATCTGGAATATTTTCGAGAATAGGCACGTCGTTGAGACCAGCAAATGTCACAGGTCGCCACCGATATCGAACTAGCCCTTAACAAATGATTGTGGATTCATTTGTGATGAATTGATAATATATGAACTTGAATGAAGACGAAATGAAGAATGAATATGTAGGAATTAAATAATTGTAATTTAAAGGAATGTAAATTGTAATGACAATGTGTATAAAATATAGGTACAGATAATAAAATATGTATTGTGCAATGTATATTATATATTTATAGTAAAGTAAGTATTTTTAGTACATGAAGAGAATAAGATGTAACTTGTAAGAATATAATGAATATTGAAATTGAAGGTAGTAAAATGTTGAAGAGAGTAAGAATTGTTGTTGTTGTGTAAAAAAAGTGTGAAGGTGGGGTAAAAAATTACAAAAATAAAAATAATAAAAATTAAATTAAATTAAATTAAAGGGCTTAACGGCCACATATAATAGTTGATGTCCTTCCTCTTTTGTTAGTAACAAGATCATTGCCACATTGGATAATGCTAAATATAGCAGTAGCTATTTCAGGTTAGCTAATAGGGGTGCTCTCCCTAAGTTATCTTTTAGGACTTGGATAGCCTATTTACATTCGCTGCTCTACTCAAACTTGTTCCTCCTTTCAGCATTTGGAAGAAAGGGGAAATTTGTCAATTGCTCGAAAAACGAACCTACTAAGGGCAACGACCTTTCATGTTAGGCTTTGTACTTCTTTTACTTTAGATGGGGATATCATTTTTTATGAGTGTCTAAATTTTGTCAGGATTTGCTTCAATACCTTGCTGATTGACTCTACTTTTTAGAATTGGGTAAGCCTTGACATGAGGGAGAGTCTTAATAAACCAGGGATTGCATTGTACGAGGTTTGACCTATACTCGACGAGGACCTAATGGGGACGAGGAGAAACAATCCTGAGGACACAACTCCCTAGAAGATATTGAAGATCATGGCTAAACAGGGAAGGTGATCCTCGGTCCTAGTGTTGGAGCTCGACCTATGTTGGCGTATCACTGGCCCCCGTGCATCCATGCCAGATGCTTGTGCTCGGGATTCTGGGATGTGATGCACATTTCAACATAATAGGAGCGACCAGCTTTTAGTGAGCACGATCAGCCTGTGAGCAGGAATGGACAGTATCGAATAAGGAAACTTAACATCCTTAGAAATAGGACTTGACAGTCTTTTGATGGGACTGATCATCCTTGGAATGGGACTTATCAGCCTTTAAAATGGGATCAACTAGCCTCAGGAATAGGCATGACCAGCCTTGGAAATGGGATCGATCAGCCTTCAAAATAAGACTGATAAGCATTGGAATGAGACTAATAGGACTTGGAATGGGACTGACCAACCTTGAAAATGGGACTGATCAACCTTGGAGTGTGACTGATCAGTCTTAGAATGTGATTGATCAGCTTTGAAAATGGGACTGACCAGCCTCAGGAATAGGCATAACCAGCCTCGAATGGGACTGATAAGCCTCAAATGGGACTGACCAGCCTTGGAATGTGACAGATCAGCCTTGAAAATGGGACAGATCAGCCTTGGGTGGTGACGTGTGCCACGTGGCCTCATTATTCGAGCCAATGATTTTCCTGGGAGGATGGATGCTTGCCACGTTGCAGGATGGAAGGCTAGGATGGAGAGACCTTTTGCCTTCTTTAAAATCCGATAAATACCACTCTACCCTACCCGATTTCTCACCTTTCTCCTTTTTCAAACCTCCTCGAACAACCTCGGGCTTTGTATTCGTTTTAAGATTAAGACCTCGAGACTTTTAGATAACTTTTAAGTTTCCATCCTCTTAGATATGTCTTCGGATAGTTTGTCGACCTCGGGTTCAACGTCCGAAGATGCTGCCATAATACCCATGGTCGTTCCTTTAGATAATAGGCTGATCCTTACTTATCTTGAGCTTAGATGTCGATACAAAGAGCAGGAGATCATATCCATAGCGAGAGAATTTGGAATAATGCCAGGGTGTATTATTAGGACCCTTGAGCTCTATGATAGTATACTTATTGCTCAGGAAGGGGAGTTGGTTGTTTTTCGAGGAATGTTTACTTTTGATTGCACAACTTTATTCAATTTAATTTTAACAATAAAAACAAACACACAATAAAATTTGATATTGAAAAATAAGGAAAAATAACTAAAATCTACTAAATAAGAAAACATAAACACTTGAGAATTTCGGAGGAAAAACGTGGTTGGATTCATGGTTTCACTTAACCGTCACCTAATTAATTCCTCTATAAGCCAATTGATAAATTATTCATTTACTATGTTAGACCCGATTTTTCAAATTTAATTAATTGCCTCTCTCGAGCGAAATTAACCCTAATTGATTGGTTCATTAAATCTTTGTGAAAATAGCTTGATGGATCACCTAAGGTTTGGGGTATATCTCTATCCCCTAAACAAACCAATAGCATTTACTATTTGGTCTAAAATGTACAACATTCTCTCGAACGATGTACAAATCACTAAACTCAATCATTTATTGGCCAAATAAATGAAAGGCATTCAACACAATAATAAATACACATGAGAATAAGCATCTTAACATTAAAAGACAAATATTAAAATTAATTAAAGTTAGGTTAAGTTACTATCATAAATTCCAACACAAATAAATAGCCCATTTTATACAAATGATAAAAAGGAGAATATTTTGTCCAATATACACTACAAATATGGTAAAATAATTGAGAAAATACAAAGTTATAGATAAAATCCTTTTTTGAAGCTTGGCCTTGACTTCCCCAAATATTTCTCCAAATTCTTAGATGTCTTCTCCTTCACACTCTATGATTTGCTCCCCAAAATTCCAAGAAATTCAAAAAGAAAAAGAAGAAAAAAAGAGAGAGAAAAAAAACAACAAGAGATGAAGAAGCAAAAAGACGCAGCTGGTGCATTCCATTTTTTTAAAAAAAAAAATCCCTATTCAGAAATTGTAGCTTTGATCCCCAGAGTTTCGAAGAAATAACAAAAGGGTCCCTAGATTTTTAAAAGTGACGCATAGGTGACAATTTTCTATCCAAAACCATTTTTTTTGGTTTTAATTTTGTAGTCATGTCCCTTAACTTTGATCTTGTACAATTTGATCCTCAAATTTTGACTTTTATTTCAATTATGTCCTTCATAAATTGCATCCAAGATCCTTCAACCTTTTGCTTTGCTCACTTCGGTCCCCACATTTTCAATTTTGAACACTTTTAGTCCATTTTTCCTTTTTTTGTCTGTTCTCTTTCGTTTGGGTGATTTTTACCTATAAAAGTAATAATTACTTAATTGTGAGCATAAATTCGCTCAATTTCATCAATAATAAGTATATTTAGGTATTAAATAAGTGTGCAAAAAACACACTCATCAAATACCCCCAAACTTAAGTTCTTGCTCGTACCGAGCAAGATTATATCAAGTGATGATAAAGCTTAACAACATTAGATAGCTTACCATAATAATCAACGAGTGTAAAATTATATAATCAATTCACAAATATGCTCCAAATAATGCTAGCAAAAATAATTTAAGGTCATCCAATGTTCAATCGGTGCGTGTGTGCATAGCCAGTTTCAATCATTATATACATTATGAAAATGTTGTCAAGATGGAAAAATTTTCAAATTGACTTCAACCCAACCCTTTATGGTCAAATATTTCATTTCTCTCTCCTGAGATTCACACTCCTTAAATATATGTTTACTTTCTTTTCCCAAGTGTAAATCTAAATGTTGCTCTCAAATTACTCTTTTATTTTCCCACTCTAGTTTGGTTGGGTCTGACTGGCAATGTCAAAAATCTATTCACGTGATGCTTCTCCACTAGATGAGTGCTTTGACATTTAAGCTTATACTAAGTAATTCAAACTCACAAGTTAATCCCAAATATAGAAAACCATTGTACCAAATCAAATTTTTTCAATTAAAACTCTTAATTATGTCTCACACCCTTAAGCTTTCTTTTTTACCCTTATAGCGAGCTTTAGATCGATAGCTCCCCGGTTGTTTAGACCAAAGGGTATAGGGTTTCGAGATACCCCAACGGACTTAATAACTTGAGTAAAAAAGGCTACGAAATGAGGCCTAAGATTCAATAAGTGCAAAATCATTTTTTTAAGCACAACAAAACTAATATGGCTTAGATTCATAGCATATGGTCATTACCTAGCTTATACTTGACAAAAGAAACTCCACACGATTTTTCTTTCTTTCTTTCAACATGCATGGAATCAACACGCTTCTAGATAATATCCTTTACCGGCTCGATCAGCCCCAAACTTATCTCACAATTTGGTTAAGTGAAAGAGAAGAGAATGTAAGATTGATAAAAATTTAAACACGACTCACAACCTAATTCTTACCAATTCAAAAATATCTATCCATCAATCAAATATTTTCACATCTAGATAACAATTAATTGTGACTATTATGCTCAAAGTAACTTGTGATCTCACGTAGACAAGCAATTTTTGAAAAACTTAGAGGCACAAATAACATATTTGGTCATAACTCATGAATCAAAAATAATTTTAAACATCAAAACATCCTAAGCCGGCAAGGCTATCTAATATATCAACACAATATCACCAATTTTGAAAAAAATTAGGCACAAATAGCATATTTGGTTATAACTCATGAATCAACAACAATTTTAAATATCAGATCATGTTAAGCCGGCAAGGCTACCTAACATATCAACACAATATCACCAATTTAAGCACAATCACTCCCAAACTTAAATCACACATTTTCCTCAATGTGTAAAGAACAAACTAAAAGAGGAGAGTGGATAATGAAACTTCCCTGGTTGGACATTTGGTGAAGAGGTACCAATGCTTTCTACTTGGACTTGTGATGCTTTTAATAAACAAGAAAGTGGCCTTCTTGTACACAATTTACCCCCATACTTGTTAGGAAATAGGAACCATAGATATGTGGGACTTC